>CM049372.1:32951598-32964098 GCA_026937815.1 Etheostoma perlongum
TCTTCATGGATTTTAATTCAAAGCAGCTAACGGTGCTTCTCGCTCTTAATATATACTCCTAATATATTTTATAATTTTGTCATTTATGTAAATACACACGAATCAATTGTACATATTTATTTTTTTCTGTTAATTTTTTTTAAGAAAAAAGAAAGATCATGAAGAAAATGAAACGTTGACATTTTTGGGTGGAATGATGTTGAAATCCAGCTTTTATTGCTTTGCTGTAATAACGGCTGAGATGTAATAAATGAAGGTTAGGAACGAGTGTGGCGCTGTTTCTGTCGGGACGAGGTCGGAGAGAGAAGTCAGCGCCCGGGTTCTTTTCAGCATTTTAATGCTGCATTATGGGAGAATTACAGCGGTGTTTCTCTTATTGTGTCCACTAGGAGTGGGTCCACAATACTGATTCGGAAAAAACATCAAAAGCATCGCCAAAGGTGACAAAAATGTATAAAAAAATCAAAAATGACAAAAACATCATTAAAAAAATTAATAAAATTGACAAAAATGTCAAAGTGACAAAAAACATTGCCAAAGGTGACAAAAACATTAAATAAATGTACAAAAAAATGACAAAAACATAATTAAAAAGTGACAAAAGATTTGGAATAAAATTTACAAAAATGTCAAAGTGACAAAAACATAAAACACCGCTAAAGGTGACAAAAACATATACATTTGTTTTTAAATTTACAAAAAAAGACAAAAACATAATTAAAAGAATTAGCTTAAAAAATTCGATTAAAATTGAAAAAAATGTCAGTGACAAAAAACATCAAAAGCATCGCCAAAAGTGATGAAAACATATTAAAAAAAATTCAAAAATTTACAAAGAAATAATAAAAACATAATTAAAAAAAATGACACAAAAAAATGGAATGAAATTGACAAAAATGTCAAAGTGACTAAAAACATAAAACATCGCCAAGGGTGACAAAAACGTATAAAAATTTTAAAAAATGGCAAAACCAATTCAAAAGTGACAAAAAATTGGAATAAAATTGACAAAACTGTTGATTTTTTTTAAAGAAACTTTGACATTTTTGGGTGGAATAATGTTAAATATTAAATATATTTTTTTTAAAGATTTGGACAGTTTAGGCCTTTACGACTGAAGACATGAAAGAGGAGAGAGGGGGGGGGGGGGGTGCAGAGCAGGCCACATATAGTGAGAGGTTAATGCCTCGATGCAGAGGTCCGGGGTTTGAATCTGACCTGTGATGATCTCCTCCATGTCTCCCCCTCTCTCCCCCCTCTCTCCCCCAGCTGTCCCGTCAAAAAGTAAAGGTGGAAAAGCCCAAAAAATTATATTTAAAAAAGGAAAACGCCATATGTTTGTTGTACTGCACATTGCTGCAGATCCTGTCTTCACCCTGTGTGTTCAGGTCTCTGTTTAATCTCCAGAGTGAGACATCTCTCTAGTTTTATCTCCAGAGTGAGACATCTCACTAGTTTTATCTCCAGAGTGAGACATCTCACTAGTTTTATTTAGAGATGTCCCACTTATTTATCTCCAGAATGAGACATCTCTCTAGTTGTATCTCCAGAGTGAGACATCTCACTAGTTGTAGCTCCAGAGTGAGACATCTCACTAGTTGTATCTCCAGAGTGAGACATCTCACTAGTTTTATCTCCAGAGTGAGACATCTCACTAGTTTTATCTCCAGAGTGAGACATCTCACTAGTTTTATCTCTAGAGTGAGACATCTCACTAGTTTTATCTCCAGAGTGAGACATCTCTCTAGTTTTATCTCCATAGTGAGACATCTCACTAGTTTTATCTCCAGAGTGAGACATCTCACTAGTTTTATCTCCAGAGTGAGACATCTCTCTAGTTTTATCTCCAGAGTGAGACATCTCACTAGTTGTAGCTCCAGAGTGAGACATCTCACTAGTTTTATCTCCAGAGTGAGACATATCACTAGTTTTATCTCCAGAGTGAGACATCTCTCTGGTTTTATCTCCAGAGTGAGACATCTCACTAGTTTTATCTCCAGAGTGAGACATCTCACTAGTTTTATCTCCAGAGTGGGACATCTCACTAGTTTTATTTAGAGATGTCCCACTTATTTATCTCCAGAGTGAGACATCTCTCTAGTTTTATCTCCAGAGTGAGACATCTCACTAGTTGTATCTCCAGAGTGAGACATCTCACTAGTTGTAGCTCCAGAGTGAGACATCTCACTAGTTTTATCTCCAGAGTGAGACATCTCACTAGTTTTATCTCCAGAGTGAGACATCTGACTAGTTTTATCTCCAGAGTGAGACATCTGACTAGTTTTATCTCCAGAGTGAGACATCTCACTAGTTTTATCTCCAGAGTGAGACATCTCTCTAGTTTTATCTCCAGAGTGAGACATCTGACTAGTTTTATCTCCAGAGTGAGACATCTGACTAGTTTTATCTCCAGAGTGAGACATCTGACTAGTTTTATCTCCAGAGTGAGACATCTCTCTAGTTTTATCTCCAGAGTGAGACATCTGACTAGTTTTATCTCCAGAGTGAGACATCTGACTAGTTTTATCTCCAGAGTGAGACATCTCACTAGTTTTATCTCCAGAGTGAGACATCTCTCTAGTTTTATCTCCAGAGTGAGACATCTCTCTAGTTTTATCTCCAGAGTGAGACATCTCACTAGTTTTATCTCCAGAGTGAGACATCTCTCTAGTTTTATCTCCAGAGTGAGACATCTCTCTAGTTTTATCTCCAGAGTGAGACATCTGACTAGTTTTATCTCCAGAGTGAGACATCTGACTAGTTTTATCTCCAGAGTGAGACATCTCACTAGTTTTATCTCCAGAGTGAGACATCTCTCTAGTTTTATCTCCAGAGTGAGACATCTCTCTAGTTTTATCTCCAGAGTGAGACATCTCACTAGTTTTATCTCCAGAGTGAGACATCTCTCTAGTTTTATCTCCAGAGTGAGACATCTCACTAGTTTTATCTCCAGAGTGAGACATCTCACTAGTTTTATCTCCAGAGTGAGACATCTCACTAGGTTTATCTCCAGAGTGAGACATCTCACTAGTTTTATCTCCAGAGTGAGACATCTCACTAGTTTTATCTCCAGAGTGAGACATCTCTCTAGTTTTATCTCCAGAGTGAGACATCTGACTAGTTTTATCTCCAGAGTGAGACATCTGACTAGTTTTATCTCCAGAGTGAGACATCTGACTAGTTTTATCTCCAGAGTGAGACATCTGACTAGTTTTATCTCCAAAGTGGGACATCTCACTAGTTTTATTTAGAGATGTTCCACTTATTTATCTCCAGAGTGAGACATCTCTCTAGTTTTATCTCCAGAGTGAGACATCTGACTAGTTTTATCTCCAGAGTGAGACATCTGACTAGTTTTATCTCCAGAGTGAGACATCTGACTAGTTTTATCTCCAGAGTGAGACATCTCTCTAGTTTTATCTCCAGAGTGAGACATCTCTCTAGTTTTATCTCCAGAGTGAGACATCTCACTAGTTTTATCTCCAGAGTGAGACATCTCTCTAGTTTTATCTCCAGAGTGAGACATCTCTCTAGTTTTATCTCCAGAGTGAGACATCTGACTAGTTTTATCTCCAGAGTGAGACATCTGACTAGTTTTATCTCCAGAGTGAGACATCCCACTAGTTTTATCTCCAGAGTGAGACATCTCTCTAGTTTTATCTCCAGAGTGAGACATCTCTCTAGTTTTATCTCCAGAGTGAGACATCTCACTAGTTTTATCTCCAGAGTGAGACATCTCTCTAGTTTTATCTCCAGAGTGAGACATCTGACTAGTTTTATCTCCAGAGTGAGACATCTGACTAGTTTTATCTCCAGAGTGAGACATCTCACTAGTTTTATCTCCAGAGTGAGACATCTCTCTAGTTTTATCTCCAGAGTGAGACATCTCTCTAGTTTTATCTCCAGAGTGAGACATCTCACTAGTTTTATCTCCAGAGTGAGACATCTCTCTAGTTTTATCTCCAGAGTGAGACATCTCACTAGTTTTATCTCCAGAGTGAGACATCTCACTAGTTTTATCTCAGAGTGAGACATCTCACTAGGTTTATCTCCAGAGTGAGACATCTCACTAGTTTTATCTCCAGAGTGAGACATCTCACTAGTTTTATCTCCAGAGTGAGACATCTCTCTAGTTTTATCTCCAGAGTGAGACATCTGACTAGTTTTATCTCCAGAGTGAGACATCTGACTAGTTTTATCTCCAGAGTGAGACATCTGACTAGTTTTATCTCCAGAGTGAGACATCTGACTAGTTTTATCTCCAAAGTGGGACATCTCACTAGTTTTATTTAGAGATGTTCCACTTATTTATCTCCAGAGTGAGACATCTCTCTAGTTTTATCTCCAGAGTGAGACATCTGACTAGTTTTATCTCCAGAGTGAGACATCTGACTAGTTTTATCTCCAGAGTGAGACATCTGACTAGTTTTATCTCCAGAGTGAGACATCTCTCTAGTTTTATCTCCAGAGTGAGACATCTCTCTAGTTTTATCTCCAGAGTGAGACATCTCACTAGTTTTATCTCCAGAGTGAGACATCTCTCTAGTTTTATCTCCAGAGTGAGACATCTCTCTAGTTTTATCTCCAGAGTGAGACATCTGACTAGTTTTATCTCCAGAGTGAGACATCTCACTAGTTTTATCTCCAGAGTGAGACATCTCTCTAGTTTTATCTCCAGAGTGAGACATCTCTCTAGTTTTATCTCCAGAGTGAGACATCTCACTAGTTTTATCTCCAGAGTGAGACATCTCTCTAGTTTTATCTCCAGAGTGAGACATCTGACTAGTTTTATCTCCAGAGTGAGACATCTCACTAGTTTTATCTCCAGAGTGAGACATCTCACTAGGTTTATCTCCAGAGTGAGACATCTCCCTTCTATCCTATCTTTGTTGGGAGCTGCACATGCTCAGTAGCTCGGTAAGATCCATCAGCTGATAACTCTTTCTCCAGCTTTGGTCAGTCCAAGGCAGGATCAGCTGGGAGACTTCTTCTAGACCAGGGACACAACAGGGACAGGAAGTAGAACAGGGACAGGAAGTAGAACAGGGACAGGAAGTAGAACGGGGACAGGAAGTAGTTCTTTTGGAGATTCTGGTCCACTAGTAGCTGTTGGAGCAGTGTTTTCCATTGAGAACGAGCTAGCATGCTACGGTTAGCCACCTCGTCTCTAGTGACGTAGAAAGCCGTGCAGATGTTGGACAGTTCACCCGGAGACTGAAGACAGAGGACATTCAGAAACCAGATCAGAGGACATTCAGAAACCGGATCAGAGGGCATTCAGGAACCGGATCAGAGGGCATTCAGAAACCGGATCAGAGGACATTCAGAAACCGGATCAGAGGACGTTCAGAAACCGGATCAGAGGACATTCAGAGACCGGATCAGAGGACATTCAGAAACCAGATCAGAGGACATTCAGAAACCAGATCAGAGGACATTCAGAAACCGGATCAGAGGACATTCAGAAACTGGATCAGAGGTCCAGTCTGGTCACGTCTGCTGGCAGTCGGACTCAAATGAGCAATCTGATTGGTGGAGAACTAACCAGTTATTTTACAGTTATTTTTGGAATTTATGTTCAATAAACCTCATTTATAGGAAATTATGTTATATGTTTTAGCTGCTTTTCTCTATGTTTTTGTTGCTTTTTAAAAAAAAAAGTTTTTCCCAAGTTTTTGATGCTTTTTCCGACGTTTTTATTGCTTTTTCTTACATTTTTCCAAGTATACACACACACACACACACACACACACACACATATATATAGGCCTATATATACTTTTGCCGTCACACTTTTATTTTGAAAGACCTAACCGGAAGCAATGCACCACCTAGCTAGACTCTGGTACCCCCCCCCCATCCTGCTCAGCATCACCGCATCATCCGCCGTCCTCTCCCTCAACACGGGACCGTAAAGTGACCCCGCGAGCCCCAGATACCGGGACAATGGACGACGTCCCTCCGATCATCGACATCTCCATCTCCCTGCGGATCCAGCCCAACGACGGGCCCGTGTTCTTCAAGGTGGACGGGACCCGGTTCGGCCAGAGCCGGACCATCAAACTGCTCACGGGCTCCAAATACAAGATCGAGGTGGTTCTGAAGCCTGGAAACGTCGAGGCCACGTAAGGAAAAATCCAAATTTAAATCAATATTCTGTCTGATTTATTCATTTTATTGGTCAGATATTGTGAATTCCCTTAGAATAAACCTTAGAATAAACCTTAGAATAAACCTTAGAATAAACCTTAGAATAAAAAGGTAGGCTGGATAAAAGCAGCAGTGGCCGTGCACGTCGGTGGCTCCGTGCACGTCGGTGGCTCCATGTACGTCGGTGGCTCCGTGCACGTCGGTGGCTCCGTGGCCTCCGCGTCCTCCCGCGGGCCTGCAGCGTCCGATACCCGCCTGAATAAGTCATCAGGTCGGATCATGTGGGCTGACGCGTCGCTGACGGCGACAGGAAGCTCCGTCGCTCCGTTGCTGCTTTATTATCATTAAAGGAGGGGAAGTCGGTATGGAGCAGGGCGGGGTCCACACACACACACGCGCACACACACGCACGAACGCACACACAGGCACGCAGACACACACACACGCAAACACACACACACACACACACACACATACACATAAATAGACACACACACACACACACACAGACACAAGACACACACTCACTAATACACGACGCACACATAGGTAGTTAAACACAGACACACACACACATACAGAACACAGACACACACTAATACACAACACAGACACACACAGATACACACACACACACACACACATTATAACATGGGTGTCTTGACTTCATAACCCTCCCCCCTCCATATGCCTATTACTGAAAATATTAAACTATTCTTTTTCCTCCTCCTCTTCCTCCCCTTCCTCCTCCTCCTCTTCTTCCTCTTCCTCCTCTTCCTCCTTCTCTTCCTCTTCCTCCCCTTCCTCCTCCTCCTCTTCCTCCTCTTCTTCCTCTTCCTCCTCTTCCTCCTTCTCTTCCTCTTCCTTCTCTTCTTCTTCCTCCCCTTCCTCCCCTTCTTCTTCCTCTTCCTCCTCTTCCTTCTCATCCTCTTCCTCCTCTTCCTTCTCATCCTCTTCCTCTTCTTCCTCCTCTTCCTCTTCCTCTTCTTCCTCCTCTTCCTCTTCCTTCTCCTCCTTTTCCACCTCCTCCTCCTCCTCCTCCTCCAGCAACATGAACATCGGAGGCATTATCTTCCCTCTGGAGCAGCAGTCCCGGGACCAGGACTCGGTGGTCTACCAAGGCCAGTACGACACCGAGGGCGTCCCGCACACCAAGAGCGGAGACCGCCAGCCGGTCCAAGTCAGCATAGAGGTGAGACAGCGGTATCCCGGGGCAACACGTCCTCATCATATGATGTCCTACTTATCCCTTGTGTTGTCTCCCGGGTCAAAAAACTACAAAAAATTGACATTTTCGTCCCTTTTTCAGACATTTTTTGTAGTTTCCACTACCACCACCTTACTAGTTTTATACTTTTTGGAATCCATGGTCAATAACTCTCATTTATATAGAATTATACCTAATATTAGAGTTAAAAAAGCAGAAATTATGAATTATTTTGACTAATAGTTAAGATCAGAGGAATGAAAGTGATTAATTGTATTTATAAAGAGCGTTGGAAGGAATCTGATCCATTTTTTTGTGATAATTTGATTAAAAAGAAACTCATATTTCAGATATAGACATTTTTAAAGGGTTAAATTAATCTCATGTGTAGGAGCAACATGTTTCTTTTGTTTATTGATTATTACATTATGCACTGATGTTGTTGTCGATATCCTTGATGTTCCACTTCTGCATACCTGTCCCCGTCCTCTGTCTCTGTGTCGGCGCTCTAACCTGCGGCTGATTTCTGAGGACTATGGTTACCTGGTCCTCAGATCTCTGCAGGGTAAATCCAGACAGCTAGCTAGACTATCTGTCCAATCTGAGGACTATGGTTACCTGGTCCTCAGGTCTCTGCAGGGTAAATCCAGACAGCTAGCTAGACTATCTGTCCAATCTGAGGACTATGGTTACCTGGTCCTCAGGTCTCTGCCAGGGTAAATCCAGACAGCTAGCTAGACTATCTGTCCAATCTGAGTCTCTGTTGACGACCAGGGTTACGTAACATCGGTAGAAACGTCGCCGCCTTTTTGTCGCCTTTTCCTGGTGAAAGTCTCGTCCTTAACTTCTTCAGGACATGAACACCTGTTTCCTGTTTCCTGGTGAAAGTCATCACACACCCTTCAGCATACCCAGAGATAGACATGGTGTTATTTCAGTTAGACTAACAGCTGGTTTGATTTGCATTGAGAGAGGATTTTATGGAAAGTTCTCCATGCCGATCTCTAGGTATGCTGAAGTGTGTATACTTATGCCCCCTGTATTTTAACATAGGGGGTGTATACTTATGCCCCCTGTATTTTAACATAGGGGGTGTATACTTATGCCCCCTGTATTTTAACATAGGGGTGTATACTTATGCCCCTGTATTTTAACATAGGGGGTGTATACTTATGTCCCCTGTATTTTAACATGGGGGGTGTATACTTATGCCCCCTGTATTTTAACATAGGGGTGTATACTTATGCCCCCTGTATTTTAACATAGGGGTGTATACTTATGCCCCTGTATTTTAACATCAGTGTATACTTATGTCCCCTGTATTTTAACAGGGGGGTGTATACTTATGCCCCTGTATTTTAACATAGGGGGTGTGTATGCCCCTGTATTTTAACATAGGGGTGTATAATTATGCCCCCTGTATTTTAACATAGGGGGTGTATACTTATGTCCCTGTATTTTAACATAGGGGTGTATACTTATGCCCCCTGTATTTTAACATAGGGGGTGTATACTTATGCCCCCTGTATTTTAACATAGGGGGTGTATACTTATGCCCCTGTATTTTAACATAGGGGGGTGTATACTTATGTCCCCTGTATTTTAACATAGGGGGTGTATACTTATGCCCCCTGTATTTTAACATAGGGGGTGTATACTTATGCCCCCTGTATTTTAACATGGGGGTGTATACTTATGCCCCCTGTATTTTTTAACATGGGGTGTATACTTATGCCCCTGTATTTTAACATAGGGGGTGTATACTTATGCCCCTGTATTTTAACATGGGGGTGTATACTTATGCCCCTGTATTTTAACATAGGGGTGTGTATACTTATGTCCCCTGTATTTTAACATAGGGGGTGTATACTTATGCCCCTGTATTTTAACATAGGGGTGTATACTTATGCCCCCTGTATTTTAACATAGGGGGGTGTATACTTATGTCCCCTGTATTTTAACATAGGGGGTGTATACTTATGCCCCCTGTATTTTAACATAGGGGTGTATACTTATGCCCCCTGTATTTTAACATAGAGGGTGTATACTTATGCCCCTGTATTTTAACATAGGGGGGTGTATACTTATGCCCCCTGTATTTTAACATAGGGGTGTATACTTATGCCCCCTGTATTTTAACATAGGGGGTGTATACTTGTGCCCCCTGTATTTTAACATGGGGGGTGTATACTTATGCCCCCTGTATTTTAACATAGGGGTGTATACTTATACCCCCTGTATTTTAACATAGGGGGTGTATACTTATGCCCCTGTATTTTAACATGGGGGGTGTATACTTATGCCCCCTGTATTTTAACATAGGGGTGTATACTTATGCCCCCTGTATTTTAACATAGGGGGTGTATACTTATGCCCCCTGTATTTTAACATAGGGGTGTATACTTATGCCCCCTGTATTTTAACATAGGGGGTGTATACTTATGCCCCCTGTATTTTAACATAGGGGGGTGTATACTTATGCCCCTGTATTTTAAGGAAGAACATTTATTTATTTATGATACATTATTCATTCACAATGAACATTGGTGTCCTTAAAGGTCGGATTTTCCTAAATTTTTTGAATTAAGGCATTAAGATCAATTTCCAAAATATGTTTTTTTATTCCTCTTTTTAATCAACTTTAGCCTGGGCGGGTAAACTTATTCAAGCCGCTGCATACGAATGGTTCACCTGTTGCTAACGACGATGTCTGTCTCCGTCCAGTTTAACAAGGCCGGGACGTTCGAGACCGTCTGGCAGGCCAAATACTACAACTACTACAAGAGGGAGCACTGCCAGTTCGGCAACAAATTCAGCACCATCGACTACGAGTGCAAGCCCAACGAGACGCGGACCCTCATGTGGATCAACAAGGAGGCGTTCAACTGAGTCCGCCCCGCACACCCTAACACCAAGCAGAGCTGCACCCGGACTTAAAAACATCACCATAACAACCAAAGGACAGCCTCGTCCTAACCCTCGTGTTGTCCTCACGGGTGAAAACTTGTTGTTTTTTTTAAGTTTCTTTAATATATTTTTTCTTGCTTTATTCAACGTTTTCTATGTTTGGGGGAAGGGGATTCACCTCCCGATACGATATCATCACGATACTTATGCCACGATGCGATATTATTGCGATTTGAAAGATATAAATTGCAATATTCTGCGATATATTGCAATTTATAACTTTTTTCCAACTTCTAACTTTCCCCAATTTCAAATGACGTCCCCAAAAGGAAACTTATCAACATCTGCTTTTGCAAAATAGGACAAACTGACCAACATATATATATATATATATATATATATATATATATATATATATATATATATATATATATATATATATATATATATATATATATATATATATATATATATATATATATATATATTAAATATATATTAATATATATAATATATAATAAAAGATCCATGCAGTATCATTTTCCCTCCCACCCCTAGTATATACACCCCTTAAACCAACTTATTAACACAAGTTCTACAATTATTTTTTCCAAAATTCATGCTCAATAAACCTCATTTATATGATTTTATACCTAATTGTTTTGTTAAAAAGCAGAAATTATGAAATATTTTGACAAATAAGTCAAAGTCCGAGGAAGACTTTTGTCAGTAAGGAAATGTTTTTTAAACCATTTTTTTTTCCCTCCAAAATGCTGTAAAATATAATATAACATCCAGAATTCAATGATATTGCGATGTTGTATTGAAGCTACCGTGGTTTTGTTTTTTTTTTGCCAATTTGGTTAAAAGACACATATTGTATTTTTGAGTAGAAACTTTGAAAAACAGGTCAACCGGAGGGTTAAAGGCGTGCGTCACGTCTCTGCAGGGTTAATCCAGACAGCTAGCTAGACTATCTGTCCAATCTGAGGACTATGGTTACCTGGTCCTCAGGTCTCTGCAGGGTAAATCCAGACAGCTAGCTAGACTATCTGTCCAATCTGAGGACTATGGTTACCTGGTCCTCAGATCTCTGCAGGGTAAATCCAGACAGCTAGCTAGACTATCTGTCCAATCTGAGGACTATGGTTACCTGGTCCTCAGGTCTCTGCAGGGTAAATCCAGACAGCTAGCTAGACTATCTGTCCAATCTGAGTCTCTGTTGACGACTAGGGTTACGTAACATCGGTAGAAACGTCGCCACCTTTTTGTCACCTTTTCGTCTCCTTTTTATATCCTTTTCGTCCCCTTTTTGTCGCCTTTTTGGCTCCTTTTTGTCCCCTTTTTGTCGCCTTTTCAACTCCTTTTTGTCACCTTTTTGTCGCCTTTTCGGCCCATTTTTGTCCCCTTTTTGTCGCCTTTTTGTCGCCTTTTTGTCGCCTTTTCGGCCCATTTTTGTCCCCTTTTTGTCGCCTTTTCAACTCCTTTTCATCACCTTTTTGGCTCCTTTTCGTCCCCTTTTCGTCCCCTTTTTGTCCCCTTTTTGTCGCCTTTTCGTCCCCTTTTTGTCGCCTTTTCAACTCCTTTTCATCACCTTTTTGGCTCCTTTTCGTCCCCTTTTTGTCGCCTTTTCAACTCCTTTTTGTCACCTTTTTGTCGCCTTTTCAACTCCTTTTCGTCACCTTTTGTCGCCTTTTTTCAACCCTTTTTGTCACCTTTTTGTCGCCTTTTTGTCGCCTTTTCGTCCCCTTTTTGTCGCCTTTTCAACTCCTTTTCATCACCTTTTTGGCTCCTTTTCGTCCCCTTTTTGTCGCCTTTTCAACTCCTTTTCATCACCTTTTTGGCTCCTTTTCGTCCCCTTTTTGTCGCCTTTTCGTCCCCTTTTTGTCGCCTTTTCAACTCCTTTTCATCACCTTTTTGGCTCCTTTTCGTCCCCTTTTTGTCGCCTTTTCAACTCCTTTTCGTCACCTTTTTGTCGCCTTTTCAACTCCTTTTCGTCACCTTTTTGTCGCCTTTTCAACTCCTTTTTGTCACCTTTTTGTCGCCTTTTCAACTCCTTTTCATCACCTTTTTGGCTCCTTTTCGTCCCCTTTTTGTCGCCTTTTCAACTCCTTTTCATCACCTTTTGTCGCCTTTTCAACCTTTTTGTCGTCACCTTTTTTTGTCGCCTTTTCAACTCCTTTTTGTCACCTTTTTGTCGCCTTTTCAACTCCTTTTCGTCACCTTTTTGTCGCCT
>CM049372.1:32969098-32994098 GCA_026937815.1 Etheostoma perlongum
AAAACTAGAGAGATGTCTCACTCTGGAGATGAAACTAGTGAGATGTTTCACTCTGGAGATAAAACAGAGACCTAAACACACAGGGTGAAAACAGGACCTGCAGCAATGTGCAGTACAACAAAAAACATGGTGTTTTTTAAAAATAAAACCATGGAAACCTATTCTGGTACAAATCTGCACTCACGTTGGCGAGTGACAATTATGAAAAAGAGTGATTCCTCTTTGCAATAGACGAGCCTCGGCTTGCACCTTCCACTCCTCCTTCTTCCTCCTCCTTCCCTCCCCCTCCCCCCCCTCTCTCTCTCCCCCTCCCTCCCTCCCTCTCCCTCTCTCTCCCTCCCCCTCTGCGGCTCTCTCTGCTGCCGCTGCGGTGAATCTCTCCCCCGCTGTCAGAAGCCGTGCAGCCAGACAGCCGGTGGCATCTAACCGATAAAACTCACACATCTAACCCGTTAACGGAGCTTTAAATCCCCCTTCGAGCAGCGGCAGACCCCCTCGAGGCAAAATGGTAAGAAAAACCCACTCTTACGCACTCATTTTTTAAATTATAATGTCATTTTGTCAAAAAAAAAACACAGCTTCTCCTCCTTCAACTGCACTGTTAGCTTCAGGCTAACCTAGCTACTGCTAGCTAGCACGGCTACTGCTAGCTAGCACAGCGCTGCCATTAAAAACAAGAGCGTAGCGTATCTCTTTGTTTATGGCGTTATTGTTTAATTAGGGTGTTGTTTATGCTTCTTTGGGCCGACATGTTGCCACACATCCGCGGACGACGTAACGTCGATGTGTGGCTACGGTGTAATGCGGCTACAATGCTAGTTAGCCGCTGAGGAAATACTGCTAACGGTGAAGCTAGCGGGCTAGCTCGTTAGCTAGCTGGAGGTGCGTCAAGTGCGCAATACAGTGACGCCGGAAGTGTCGTCACTTTAAAACCTATCAAAGTAAGAGTAGATTAGATTATACTTTAGTCATCCCACAACGGGGACATTTTGTTGTTACAGCAGCAGCATTTTTTTTTCCAATAACAAAAACACAAGAAATACAGGCAGACAATAAACAATAAACAATGATTATATGGTAGACAAATAAAAGGTATTTTAAAGTGCGGTTGCCATGATACAAGGAACAATATTGCAGTGTAAGTGACGTTAAAATTAAATTGAATGTGTAATTAGAGTAATGAAGCAAGAGTCGGTTAAGTTTAAATTATATTAACCTGGTACTTGTAATAAACTAATATAAATACCGATATATAAATACCGATATATAATATATATAAATACCGATATATAAATACTGATATATAATATATATAAATACCGATATATAAATACCGATAAACTAATATAAATACCGATATATAAATACCGATATATAAATACCGATATATAATATATATATATAGATATAAATACCGATATATAAATACCGATGTATAATATATATAAATACCGATATATAAATACCGATATATAATATATATAAATACTGATATATAAATACCGATAAACTAATATAAATACCGATATATAAATACCGATATATAAATACCGATATATAATATATATAAATACCGATATATAAATACCGATATATAATATATATAAATACCGATATATAAATACCGATATATAATATATATATAGATATAAATACCGATATATAAATACCGATATATAATATATATATAAATACCGATATATAAATACCGATATATAATATATATATAGATATAAATACCGATATATAATATATATAAATACCGATATATAAATACAGATAAACTAATATAAATACCGATATATAAATAGCGGTAATACCGATATATAAATACCGATATATAATATATATAGATATAAATACCGATATATAAATACCGATATATAATATATATAAATACCGATATATAAATACCGATATATAAATACCGATATATAAATACCGATATATATAAATACCGGTAATACCGATATATATATATATATATATAGATATAGATATAAATACCGATATATAAATACCGATATATATATATATATATAAATACAGATATATAAATACAGATATAATATATATAAATACCGATATATAAATACCGATAAACTAATATAAATACCGATATTAAAGATAAACAGAAAGTGTGTGGTGTAGATAAAACAGGAAGAGAAACTACAACATGATCAGGTGGAGCAGGTGTGGTAGAGTCTGACAGCGGCCGGGATGAATGACCTGCGGTACCTCTCCTTCTTACACCGGGGGGGGTATCAGTCTGTTGCTGAAGGAGCTGCTCAGGGACCCCCCAGTGTCATGTAGGGGGTGAGAGGTGTTGTCCATGATGGCTGTCATCTTGGCTAACATCCTTCTCTCCCCTACTTTCTCTACGGGGTCCAGAGGACAGTCCAGGACAGAGCTCGCTCTCCGGATCAGTCTATTGAGTCTGCTCCTGTTCCGGTCCGAGCTGCCCCCCTTCCAGCAGGTCACAGCATAAAGGATGGCAGAGGCCACCACAGAGTCATAGAAAGTCCTGAGGAGAGTCCTGCACAGTCCAAAGGACCTGAGTCTCCTCAGCAGATGGAGGACTCTGGCCCTTCTTGTATAGTGTAAAAGCTTGAATACATTAAAACTGTAACTCTGAAAGGCACAATCCATTGTTTTTTTTACTCTTAATCGATAATCTAAATTTAACTAGGACTGCAGCTATTATTTTTTCTTCTTTTTAGGCTTTTTATTTAGGAAATAGTTTTAAAAAAAAGTTAAATTATAGTGTTTGTGTCTTGTTTTGTCCCACCAACATCCTAAAAATCAAAGGTATGTAGTTAACAGTGATGTGGAGGAAGTAAGCAGAACTTATAGAAATAAAAGAATAAATAATAAAAGTTGATTTTAGCTTTTTAAAAATGCATAATCATTTATTATATTTTCTATATTTGAAAGCAATAAACTAATCATCCAGGGAAGCATGAAGAGCAGTTTAAAGGTTAGAGAAGAGAGCTTGTGACTAGGGCTGTAACCTCCCAGTGGACCGGTCCATTTACTGGTCGATACGTTCTGATTGGTTGATTTTTTGCCGTGTTATTCCATCAGGTGGAAGCATGGACCGTTACGGTCTATGGGTGGAAAGCACTAACTGCTAATGGGGGTGTTTACAGAGCACCCCTGTTTCACAGGTAACAGGCTGTCTTCAGAACACCCCCCTTGTTTTCACCTGTTTTGGATTAGCCCGACCCACCGGAGACAGACTGAAGAAAGAACTAGAAAGCCTTCGTCTGATGGTTAGCTGAATATTTATGTAACTGTGAGTGTTTAGTTTCCAGTCAGTCCTCCTCTACCATATCCAAGACATCGGCAGTGTGGCGGCATTTTACACAAATACATAACGGGAAAAAGTCAAACGCAAAGTTTGCAAGCAACAGTTAGCATATCACAGCTGGACTACAAACATGGCGTATCACCTGAAAACGGTAAGCTAACCTGTCTGCGTTAGGTTGGCCTGTCTGTTTGGAGTAGGCTGTATGAACATATCAGAGTCGGCATATTTCATAGTCTAATAATCGGTTTATAACTACCGGCGCACCCACCCGCAACCACGGTAGCGTCCCCCAGACCCCCCCCCCGTACCACGCTGGATGTTAATCCTCTATCTCTAAAATAATATCACGGAAGGAATTATCGACTTTATGTCTCAGGATATGAGGCCCATTGCTGTTGTGGAGGGCTGAGGTTTTAAGAACTTGTTAATATCCAGCGCCAGCACGCCACACCATCACGCATGGACTATACAACACAGCGCGGCACTGAGCGTGACCACAGATATGTTTAAATATGCAGTATATATTAAAGTGAACGTGCCTTTTGTGTTTAAGAGTAAAAGCTTTAAATTAATAGTCTAGTCGTGTCTCAGCCGGTCCGTGCGAGGACGTGCACAGAGCGCTGATGTTCAACCCTCCGTGAGAGGACGTGCACAGAGCGCCGATGCAGCGCTGTCAGAGCCGACAGACGGGTCATTTCAGTGCAAAATAATCAAAACGATGTAATATACTGCAAATAGCCTACAAGGACAAGTACTGCAGGACAGTACAGGTAATTAATCTAGCATTCCCCCCCCAGTCGATTTTTAGTCGAAATTTTCACAACTTTAGTCGACCACGATCTTCTTTGGTTGATTACAGCCCTACTTGTGACACGGGAGGTTGTCGGTTCAATCCCCAGACCAACAGGATAAAATCTGGGTTCCCACCACTGAGGGGCCCTTGAGCAAGGCCCTTAACCCCCCAACCGCTCCAGTGGCAGCAGACCAGACTGTGGTCGTACTGGGCCGCTTCAGCGGACCTCCCCGGAATGAATGAATAAAATAATTTAAATGTACGGGTTTTATTTTGGAAATATTGACCGGAAGTGTCGGATTGTCTCGCGTTAGAAATGGCGGATTTGTTCAACCTTTTCCTTTTTTTTTTTAGGGTTATTGCTGTCTTGACATTCAGACGGTTTATTTTGAAATGGCGTTTTTGTTTTTGCGTCGTGATGTTTGGTCTAAAAAATAAAAGCTGTGATCAACGGATGATGTCATCAAGCAAACGGCGCCCGACATAAACCCAAATCTGAGAAAAAAAACAAAAATAACAATAAAAAAAGTAGGTTGTGGGGGAAAAAGTGGATACAGCGTTGTATTGCAATATTTTCAGTGGCAATACTGTATACACAGATACACAGACACCAAGTATGGATATATTATTATATATATTATTATATTATTATATACTGGCCGCCTGTCGTTTTTTAGAATCCATTTTAAGATCTTATTGTTTGTTTTTAAATCTCTTAAAGGGCCGGCACCATCATATTTATCTGATATTCTGATTTTGCACGCTCCAGTCAGGGCACTCAGGTCCAGGACCAGGTGCTGTTAGACTGTCCCAGAACCAGACTGAAGACCAGAGGGGCCAGACCTGTTCCCAGTAGCAGGTCCTAAGCTCTGGATCTCTCTCCCTCTCAACATTAGAGCAGCGTCCTCTATTGAGAGTTTTAAATCACTTTTAAAAACTCATCTTTTAACACAAGCTGAGCTGTGACATGTTGTTATTGTTATTGATTTGAGCAAAGTTTTTTTATGTTTTTTTATTTTTTTTGCATATTCTGTTTTAGAAGGTTTTTCCAGTTATTTGTTACGCTTTTTTTTTCTTATGTTATCTATATTTGTACAGCACTTTGGGGCAGTAGTGACTGTTTGTAAATGTGCTGTAGAAATAAACTCTGACTTGACGTCATTTGAAATTGGGAAAAAATGAGAAGTTGAAAAAAAAAAAGGTAATAAATTGCAATATATCGCAGAATATTGCAATATGTTTAAAATTGCAATAATACTTCACCACGCCGTAGGCTACAGCGTGGAGTTGACACAGAGCCATCAAACGCTGGCAGAGGAAATGAAGATGTTGGAGCTTTAATGCAGTTTGTGTCATTTTGGGAATCACACTTAATCAAATTCATGTTGATTTTGAATTTAACCCTCGTGTTGTCTTCCCGTCAACATGAAAATCAACACTCTTGTTGACGCTTTTTAACGATTTTTTTGCCCCTTTTTTCAACACTTTTGTCACTTTTTTTGGACGTTTTCAACACTACGTAACACTAACTTATTAACTTTAGTTTTACAGTTATTTTTGGAATTTATGGTCAATAAACCTCATTTATAGGAAATTATACCTAATGTTTGAGTTAGAAAAGCAGAAATTAGGAATTATTGAGACTAAAATTAAAGGAATGGATGTTGATGATAATCACAGACTGGAATATGTCAACTTTTACTCAATACTATTTCAAAAACACTTCCATTTGTTTTACAATGCTATAAAATTGAATAAGACGCCCCAAAATTAATGAAAGTAGAGATTTGTACTTGGCAAAGAGCGTTGGGTGGAATCAATCATGTTATTTTGGGGAATTAAAAAGAACACTGATATAGGACAACGTGGGGACAACATGGGGACAACATGGGGACAACATGGGGACAACATGAGGGCAACATGGGGACAACATGAGGGCAACATGAGGACAACATGAAGGCAACATGGGGACAACATGAGGGCAACATGGGGACAACATGAGGGCAACATGAGGACAACATGAAGGCAACATGGGGACAGCATGAGGGCAACATGAAGACAACATGAGGGCGACATGGGGACAACATGGGGACAACATGAGGACAACATGAAGGCGACATGGGGACAACATGAGGGCAACATGGGGACAACATGAAGACAACATGAGGACAACATGAAGGCGACATGGGGACAACATGAGGGCAACATGGGGACAACATGAGGGCAACATGAGGACAACATGAAGACAACATGAGGGCAACATGGGGACAACATGAGGGCAACATGGGGACAACATGAGGGCAACATGAGGACAACATGAAGACAACATGAGGGCGACATGGGGACAACATGTGGACATCATGAGGGCGACATGGGGACAACATGGGGACAACATGAGGGCAGCATGAAGACAACATGGGGGCAACATGAGGGCAACATGAAGACAACATGAGGACAACATGAAGACAACATGAGGACAACACTGAACGCAGAGACGGAGGCGGAGAGGACAGGAAGTGTGTAGTGTCTGTACAGTGAGGCAGGAAATGAACCGCTATAGACTCTGAAGTACTGCATGCAGATGACTAGGAGGACGAATGTGGAGGGAACTAAACTGGAAAAGACCTTATTTTATTTTTGTGAAGGTTTTTCGTTTCTGCAGACATTTTGACTCGTTGGTAAAAACTATAGACAGTTAACCCGTCTGTGCCGGATGCTTCGCGCCGGTTACTGCGGTGCAGCTCTGAACCTCCTGCCGGCCGCTGCGTGGCGCAGCGTTTTGTATTCGTCGGTGTTTTCATGACGCACCGTCATTGGTTCAAATACACATGAGGGCGGGTCTTGTTGGCCATTTAAAGCCATGTGACCACCAACATGTACTGTGGTTTGCTGAAAATCACGTCACCGCCCTCGCTGTCCACATCCTCCTCTGTCGGAGACATTTTCTCGCTCGTCTCTCAAAAATTCAAAAACAAACGCACGTGTATGTCTGGTTGATTGACATTGATTTCAAACCATGACGTCTTAGTGTATTACCAACAGTAACCTTGGAAACGGTGGTCCCAGCTCTTTTCAGGTCCTGGACCAGCTCCTCCCGTGTAGTTCTGGGCTGATTTCTCACCTTTCTTAGGATCATTGAGACCCCACGAGGTGAGATCTTGCATGGAGCCCCAGTCCGAGGGAGATTGACAGTCATGTTTAGCTTCTTCCATTTTCTAATGATTGCTCCAACAGTGGACCTTTTGTCACCAAGCTGCTTGGACATGTCCCCGTAGCCCTTTCCAGCCTTGTGGAGGTGGACAATTTAGTCTCTAGTGTCTTTGGACAGCTCGTTGGTCTTGGCCATGTTAGTAGTTGGATTCTTACTGATTGTATGGGGTGGACAGGTGTCTTTATGCAGCTAACGTCCTCAAACAGGTGCATCTAATTTAGGATAATAAATGGAGTGGAGGTGGACATTTTGAAGGCAGACTAACAGGTCTTTGAGGGTCAGAATTCTAGCTGATAGACAGGTGTTCAAATACTTATTTGCAGCTGTATCATACAAATAAATAGTTAAAAAAATCATACATAGTGATTTCTGGATATTATTTTTTAGATTATGTCTCTCACAGTGGACATGCACCTACGAGGACAATTTCAGACCCCTCCATGATTTCTAAGTGGGAGAACTTGCAAAATAGCAGCGTGTTCAAATACTTATTTTCCTCACTGTATATAAAATCTAATATATTATAAAAGATCCATACTTGGCGTCTGTGTATGAAAATATCGCGATGCTATGCTGTGTCCCCCCCCCCCCCCCCCCCCCCCCACCCTTAAATGTTAGTCGATGCAGCCCAAACGGCTTTGATATGCACGCTGAAGTCATTATAACGCGCCACTAATGGAAAACAACGCTGTGATGGTGTCTCTTTGGGCGTCGGGAGGTGGTCTCATGTGCGACCTTATAGTGTTGTCTTCACCTCCGGGACCCACTCGTGTGGACTTATAAGGGGACTTATTTGGGGTTTTAAAAACATTTCTGAAATAACATTTTACTTCTATTAACACACATTGTCTTTATCCCTCGTGTTGTCTTCCTGTTAACCATGAACTTGCCCTTCCAGGTCAAAATTTTTAAAAGAAATTGTGCTTTTCCGATGTTTTTGTCTCTTTTTCTGATTTATTTGTCACTTTTTTTCCATGTTTTTGGCGCTTTTTTTTTTTTTTTTTTTAAAAACCTGAGCTGGTTTAATAATAGGTTTTTACACTTATTATTGGAATTTATGGTCAACAAACCTCATTTGTATCAAATTACACATGAGGTTTTAATTTAAAAGGCAGAAATTATGAATTATTTTGACTAATAGTTAAGATCAGAGGATGTTGAGTGGATCACAGATGGGTAGATGTCAAAGTTTAGTCCGGATAGTAATCATTAATTTTACCTGAAGAACGTTGTATGGAGTCATCCATGTTATTTTTGGGCAATTTAGTTGAAAGAAATCTAACATTTCAGATATAAAACACTTTGAAACGGGTCAGTTTGACCCGAGGACAACACGAGGGTTTATGTGATTGAGGGTTGACGTGGCTCCCGTTACCAGTCGAGGAGGAAAGCTGCCGCCTGGTTCAAGTCCTCGAGAGATTAGACGAAGCCCATCGAGGTGGCCCCCGTTGGCCTAGTTTCCCAGAGTCCAGATCCTTCTGCAGCTCATGCATAATGAAGACCACCAACACAGAATGGTCTCCGCCTTTGTTTCACACGCTGGAGTTGATTTTACGGATATGTCATACATGTATAAAGGCAAAGGATTTCTCCTAGTCCCTGGGAAAAGGGTGTGTGTGTCTGTATATACTGTGTGTCTGTGTGTGTGTGTGTGTGTGTGTGTGTGTGTGTGTGTGTGTGTGTGTGTGTGTGTGTGTGTGTGTGTGTGTGTGTGTGTGTGTTCAGCTTTTTGCCCGTTTTCTTCTTTTTGCTTTTCAGATGTCTAAATGTGGTATCCCGGTCCTTCCAGACTCTGGTCCATTAGCCCGGTCCTTCCAGACTCTGGTCCATTAGCCCGGTCCTACCAGACTCTGGTCCATTAGCCCGGTCCCACCAGACTCTGGTCCATTAGCCCGGTCCTACCAGACTCTGGTCCGTTAGCCCGGTCCTACCAGACTCTGGTGCATTAGCCCGGTCCTACCAGACTCTGGTCCGTTAGCCCGGTCCTACCAGACTCTGGTGCATTAGCCCGGTCCTACCAGACTCTGGTCCGTTAGCCCGGTCCTACCAGACTCTGGTCCGTTAGCCCGGTCCTACCAGACTCTGGTCCATTAGCCCGGTCCTACCAGACTCTGGTCCATGTCCAGAGAGTCTGGCCACTCACCATTGATAGTGTTCCTTGAAGGCGGGTCCTCTGTTGAAGTCTAAAACTATTGGATCAACGTCCTTGTTCTCAGCCCTTTGATTGGACCAGAGAAAACCCGCGAATATACCGCAAACCCCGACATAGTACTGGGTAATAACTGTGGAACGTTTTCATTGACCATGTTCTCTCTCTTGCAGGGAAATGAAGCCAGCTACGCCTTGGACATGTGCTCGCACTGTGAGTATCAGTGTGTGTGTGTGTATATATATATATATATATATATATATATATATATATATATATATATATAACTGTATATATATCCTTGTATGTCGGGTCAGGGTGCTGAGAATCTGTTACCTACATTCATCTTGAATATGTAAAGGTTAGTGAATCAGTAAACTAAGGTAGGGCTGGGCCGTATATTGATGTAGCATCGATATCGCGATAGGAGACTAGATATTAGGGATGAGCGAGTACAGCATTATCTGTATCTGTTTACCACATGAATTATCTGTATCTGTACTCGGACTGGGCGGGGCCTAACCCGGAAGTGGACAGGATTTAACCCCGAAGTGGGTCGGGTTGTCTTGAAATGGGCGGGGCTATAACCGGTATGTTATTTTAAGCTTGCAATTGATATGAGTTGATCAGGCATTATAGACGTTATATTTATTGCTGATTAGAATAACTATTTCCATGACAGCATCAGCATTGAGCTTCAGATCAATGGTGTTGTCATGGTAACAAACAAACTATATACAGAACAAGTTTTGCAACAACGAATACAGCACATGCGGTTGCAATTATGGAGTAAAATGTAATGAACAAGAGTTTCATACCTAATATAACTTTATTTTTTTAACTTTTAATTTTTTATGATCAGTGTGATTTTTTTTTTTTTTTTTTTTTGTTTTTGGTTCTATTTTTTTATTTTTTTTTATTTGATGCTGTTTCTCAGATCTGCATTGACTTTAATGAAGCCAGCTGACGGTTAAAAAAAATAAATAAATCTCCGACGGCAGAGACTTAACGGGAGTCGCATTTAAACCAAGCAGCATGTCTGAATCCCCACGTTCACCAGAAATCTACTGGTAAATCTACTACTCTTAGATTTTGGATATATTGTAATATCCTAATATGGTAAGTGTCTTTTCCTGGTTTTACAGGCTGCATTACAGTAAAGTGATGTAATGTTCTGATCTTACCAGGCTGGTGTAGCTGCTCTATTTATTTACCTTTACCCACTTAGTCATTACATCTTCTCTGGAGAATATTTACCAAAAATCTCATTGTGTAAATCACATTTAGTTAAAGCACCAATAGTCAACCAACCGTACAATATCGAGGTATTTGGCCAAGAATATCGTGATATTTGATTTTCTCTGTATCGCCTGGCCCTAAACTAAGGTGAGGATGAAGTTTTAAATTACGCATTTATTCTTTATATTTCTTACTCTAAGCATTTTCTGAGCAAGCTACAGTGGAATTTGTATTCTTATAGAGCGAAATATGGCGACTTGTAGATACTTGGGAACATGAGTAGCAGCTGAAACTCGCCTGCCTTTAAAAATCTCTTTCTTTTTTATTTATATATATATATATATATATATATATATATTTTTTTTTTTTCGGGCCTTTTATTGACAACTTTAGACATAAAAAGGGAGAGAGAGGGGGGAGGACATGCAGCAACGGACCACATGGGTCGGAACCGAACCCGTGGCCGCAGCGTTGAGGACTGAGGCTTTGTCTATGGGTGCGCGCTCTACCAGGGGAGCTGCCCAGGCGCCCCTTTCTTTAGTGACTTTTGGTAAAAAACCTAAAACAATGAGTCATAAATGTTATTACAGAGGCTGTGTCTCATTCCCCGTTAGAGTCCGACTGATAAAGGATTTTAAGACCGAATATTTGGTTATTTAAAAATCCGATATGCCGATATATCGGCCGATGTTCGTCAATTCTACATTTTTCAACTTGGTAGCAAAACCTGCTCCTTCCATGATATCACTTAATTCAGCACTGTCAAACAAAAAAGTACAAACCGGTACCTTTAAAGGTACAAGAGCTTGTCTCAAAGGGACATTGTTGGACCTTAAATAAGAGGATCCATTATGTACCTTACCTGTTTGCAGGGCTGTAGTACTCGGGTCCGGTTCGGACTCGAGTCCGGACTCAAGACCATTTTTCTATGGTCTCGGACTCGCTAGTATTTGGACTCGGACTTGTCTTGGTCTCGGCCACTGGTCTTGCCCAATATGGCTTCTGGTCTGGACCGAGTCCAGGTGTCTTTATTATGTTGATAATAATATTGGAGGGAAAGGGAAACCCAAAATGATTGTCTTGATACTGTCATGCATAAGACCTTTATTCTGTCCTGGACTCGGTCTTGACTCGGACTCAAACCTCTTTGGACTCTGTCTTGACTTGGACTTGACTAGTCCTGGTCTTGGACTCGACTAAGGTGGTCTTGACTACAGCCCTGTCTGCTTGTACCTTCTAAGGGACAATATTAAACCTTTGAGGATCAATAATGTACCTTTAAAGGTACAAATATGTACCTTACACCTCAGAAAGTACACACTGTACAACGGAAGGTGCATAAATGTACCTTCAAGATACATTTTTGTACTTTTAAGGGAACATTTGCTAAGTTTGTACATTTGGGAACAAAAATGGACCTGTATTGTACCTCTTATTTTTGACAGTGTGGATGGAAACACAGCTACTGAATTTGACAGCAGTGCAGCGCTGAATAAATATAGAAGGAACACACAATGGATATTTGGGGTTATTTTTGGTCTGGTGGGGGTTCCCGTTGACCTGGACAACTACAGGGGAACCTCTGTGAGAAAGTCTAGACCCTGTTGTGTTGCCAAGGTGTCTCTGATTACTGCAGTTGACTTTTGGGGCACACCGGCAGCTCTCGGGTGTCTCAGCGCTCACCAAACACTCCCCAAAGTCACCGTACAACAGTAATGTTTTCTGCAAAGAGTATGCATTGCCTCAAATTCACCTAAGGCAATATAAAACTAAACACGGCATTTAAAACTTAACCTAACAAAGCCTAAGGATGCTGTACACATACACTAATTCTCAAGTGCGGACCCCTTACTGGACTACTGAATATAAAAATATTCCATTATATTTTGAATTGTTGCCTGCCACCAGACTTGTGTATTTCCTTGTCATGAATATAGACGTTTTTACCATACATTGGTGCCTAAAAATGTATCCGAATGCAGGAATTGAAGTCTTTTACCCTTAAAATTTCCTGGGGGAGGACCCCCAGATCCTCTTCTGCTTTATGTGTTCCCCTAAAGACCTCTTCTCACCAAGGGACAACCATGACGTATAATCACAGGCAGCCATAAAAACATATTTAGATTGGAGTTGTAGTTAAAATAGATAATAAAAATATATATAGAGAGAGAGAATACAGAGAGAAACAGACTGACAGTGACAACAAAGAACAACATACTGTAGAGAATGACAGTAACAGCATATAGATAGATAGATAGATGGATGGATGGATGGATAGATAGATGGATAGATAGGTAGAGAGAGAGATAGAGAGAGAGACCGCTAGATAGAGACAGATAGACAGATAGATAGATTGAGAGAGAGAGATAGATCAATAGAGAGATAGACAGATGGATGGAGAGAGATAGACAGATAGAGAGAAAGAGAGAGATAGATAGACAGATGGATAGAGAGAGAGAGAGAGATAGAGACCGATAGAGAGAGATAGATAGATAGATAGATAGAGAGAGAAAGAGAGAGGGAGATAGATAGATAGATAGATAGACCAAAAATGATTTGCGCCGGTGAGGGGTACATTATTGAAAAAAGCTTGAGAACCACTGCACTGTAGGACTGTAGGACTGTAGTACTGTAGGACTGTAGTACTGTAGGACTGTAGGACTGTAGGACTGTAGTACTGTAGTACTGTAGGACTGTAGGACTGTAGGACTGTAGTACTGTAGTACTGTAGGACTGTAGGACTGTAGGACTGTAGGACTGTAGTACTGTAGTACTGTAGGACTGTAGTACTGTAGGACTGTAGGACTGTAGGACTGTAGGACTGTAGGATAGTGATCATCAGGGGGGATGGGGGTACGATGGTGCTGCACCGTCCTCCGCCTCCCAACACACACCGAGGCTAAAAACACCTCGTCGGTGTCAGCGCCGCTGGGAAAACCTCGTTTATTTTTAGTCGCGGCAATATCCCAGTTTTAATTAGTTGGTCCCTCTAACTCCAAACCGCAGAGTGGGAAGCTTCTCTCTTAATTAGAAGATAAGAACTGTAAGGCCTGGACCTACTTTTTAAAGCAGCACCCCCTGTCAGGAAGACTGGAAGGGATTGTAAGATGAACTTGGGTCTCTTAATTACGTGGGTGGGAGGTTTAAGGGGGCCTGCGGGTCTCAAAGAGACTCCGGGTCCCCCCCTCTTGAAGGGGGAGGACCTCCACCTAGTCCTGGGTCTCCCCGAGGCCTCCTCCCAGCCCGACGTCCCTCCGCCTAGTCCTGGGTCTTCCCCGTGGCCTCCTCCCAGCCGGACGTCCCTCCACCTAGTCCTGGGTCTTCCCCGTGGCCTCCTCCCAGCCCGACGTCCCTCCACCTAGTCCTGGGTCTTCCCCAAGGCCTCCTCCCAGCCCGACGTCCCTCCACCTAGTCCTGGGTCTTCCCCAAGGCCTCCTCCCAGCCCGACGTCCCTCCACCTAGTCCTGGGTCTTCCCCGAGGCCTCCTCCCAGCCCGACGTCCCTCCACCTAGTCCTGGGTCTTCCCCGAGGCCTCCTCCCAGCCGGACGTCCCTCCACCTAGTCCTGGGTCTTCCCCCGAGGCCTCCTCCCAGCCCGACGTCCCTCCGCCTAGTCCTGGGTCTTCCCCGTGGCCTCCTCCCAGCCCGACGTCCCTCCGCCTAGTCCTGGGTCTTCCCGTGGCCCTCCCAGCCCGACGTCCCTCCGCCTAGTCCTGGGTCTTCCCGAGGCCTCCTCCCAGCCGGACGTCCCTCCACCTAGTCCTGGGTCTTCCCCGAGGCCTCCTCCCAGCCCGACGTCCCTCCGCCTAGTCCTGGGTCTTCCCCGTGGCCTCCTCCCAGCCCGACGTCCCTCCGCCTAGTCCTGGGTCTTCCCCGTGGCCTCCTCCCAGCCCGACGTCCCTCCACCTAGTCCTGGGTCTTCCCCGAGGCCTCCTCCCAGCTGGACGTCCCTCCGCCTAGTCCTGGGTCTTCCCCGAGGCCTCCTCCCAGCCCGACGTCCCTCCGCCTAGTCCTGGGTCTTCCCGTGGCCTCCTCCCAGCCCGGTCCGTCCCTCCGCCTAGTCCTGGGTCTTCCCGTGGCCTCCTCCCAGCCCGACGTCCCTCCACCTAGTCCTGGGTCTTCCCGAGGCCTCCTCCCAGCCGGACGTCCCCTCCACCTAGTCCTGGGTCTTCCCCCGAGGCCTCCTCCCAGCCCGACGTCCCTCCGCCTAGTCCTGGGTCTTCCCCGTGGCCTCCTCCCAGCCCGACGTCCCTCCGCCTAGTCCTGGGTCTTCCCCGTGGCCTCCTCCCAGCCCGACGTCCCTCCACCTAGTCCTGGGTCTTCCCCGAGGCCTCCTCCCAGATGGACGTCCCTCCACCCTAGTCTCACCCTATCTCTAAGGGAAACGCCAGCCCCCTTCCAGAGGAAACCCATTTCAGTACCCTTCATTCAATATAACTTAATTTGGGTAAAAACCTGTGGATGGTAACATATCTACTGAATTTGACAGCAGTGCTGAATAAACACAGGAGGAACTGGTGGGGGTTCCTGTTGGCCTGGCGTCCCGCCATGCCCGTACAACTACAGGGTAAACTCTGTGAGAAAGTCTAGACCCTGTTGTGTTGCCAAGGTGTCTCTGATTACTGCAGTTGACTTTTGGGGCACACCGGCAGCTCTCGGGTGTCTCCGCACTCGCCAAACCTCGCTGGCATTTGACGAGGTGTCTGGGGGTGACGGCCTGATGGGGGGAGTCATGAGTCTGGCTGACGGTGCCCCCAGTCATCTGACAGACTGAGCCCCCTCTGGGATATTTATGGGGGTTCCCCGATGCCGTCACGTCTCGACTCCCCGCCCCAATTCTTCCAGGAACAGCACTTCGCTGCAGCTGCTGTCCCTGTTAAAATCCAAGCTGCCTTGCTGAAGTCACCCACAGAATAACCAGGGATTTACATTAGGAGGCCCCCCCCCCCGTGGAGGTTTTGCCCTCTAGAAGCGCTCTGGAGGCACCCAGTGGTTTTCTTTGAGAGGGCGTGGGTGGCACTGCAAGCCAGTAAGCACGGCTGTAGACTGTAGCTGTGTTTCCATCCACACGTTTTTATCCGATTTTAAGTGATATTGAATGAAAAATGCCTTCTGGAAACTGTAAAATAAGATGGAATTTCGTGAATATCGACTACACACAGATACACACAGACATACACACAGATACACACAGACATACACACAGATACACACAGACATACACACAGATATACACAGACATACACACACAGACAGACATACACACAGATACACACATACAGATACACACAGACACACATACACACACACAGATACACACAGACATACATACACACAGACATACACACAGATACACACAGACATACATACACACAGACACACACACAGATACACACAGACATACATACACACAGACATACACACAGATACACACAGACATACACAGACACACAGATACACACAGACATACACAGACACACACACACATACAGAGACACACACACAGACATACAGACACACACACACACAGACATACATACACACACAGACATACATACACACACACAGATACACACAGACACACACAGACACACACACAGACATACACACAGATACACACAGACATACATACACACACACAGATACACACAGACACACACACAGACATACATACATACACACAGACACACACACAGACATACATACATACACACAGACACACACACAGACATACATACATATACACACACACGGCTGTGTCACATTTGGCTTTTTTTAAAACACATTAACAATATACAGGAACAGGATTATTATTGTTATTATTATTATTATATTAGCATAACATTATGAACATCCCTTCTCCCCCCCGCCCTCAACAGCATAAACATTCAAGGAAAAAAAAGAAAGAAGAGATGAAAATGAAGGAAACCAACACCGCGGTGATCCCGTTTATTTCCTACGAGACAAGCGCCGCCGTTCAAATTTAATCATTAATTTCAGTCTGGTCCCTTTCCAGCTATACCGTATATAAGAGTGTCCCATGTCTCCGGGAACGTCTTTAGTTTCCCTTTGCCAACATAAGTTCAATCATAGGTGCATTTGCCTTTGTTTTAACTCTTTGGTGCCGGATGCTTCGCGACGACACATCTACCGCCGGTTACTGAGTTGCGCAACTTTGAACCTCCCGCCCGGCTGCTGCGTGGCGCAGCATCTTGTATTTCGGTCTTTTCATGCCAGCGTGCAGCAGTTACTATGACTGTCATTGGTTCAAATGCACATGAGGGCGGGTCTTGTTGGCCATTTAAAGCCATGTGACCACTAAAATGTACTGTAGTTTGCTGAAAATCATGTCAATCAACCAGACATACACGTGCGTTTGTTTATGATTTTTGAGAGACGAGCGAGAAAATGTCTCCGACAGAGGAGCATTTTGACAGCGAGGGCGGTGACAAACGGGACCCGTTTGTGCCGGATGCTTCACGCCGACACGTCTACCGCCGGTCAAAATGCTCCTCTGTCGGAGACATTTTCTCGCTCGTCACTCAAAAAAATCATAAACAAACGCACGTGTATGTCTGGTTGATTGACATGATTTTCAGCAAACTACAGTACATTTTAGTGGTCACATGGCTTTAAATGGCCAACAAGACCCGCCCTCATGTGCATTTGAACCAATGACGTGTGCGCTCACTGCTGCATGCCATGTAAAGACCGACAATACAAAAATGCTGCGCCACGCAGCAGCCGGGCGGAGGTTCAAAGTTGCGCAACGCAGTAACCGGCGGTAGATGTGTCGTCGCGAAGCATCCGGCACCAAAGAGTTAAGGCTGCTGAGAACCTTCTCGCCTGTGCATATGTCCGCTGGATGCATGCCCAGAAACTCCTTCCTCTGCTCTATTTCTATGCTGCTGGTATGTTCTTGCTGCAGCTGATCTGCTGCTGTAGTTCTGACTAAGCAGTTTGCTATTTTCACCCGTAACCAGGGCTGTTGCCATCAGAAACCGGAGTCCTCTTCTTCTTTGCGCAGAATGAGAAAACGGAGTCATCAGAAAAACAGAGTGACCATTGGAGCTGGACGCTACACACCAAACCTAAATTTTCCTCCGACTAGTTAATTTAGCGCGTCTGATAGACGGCATTTTGTACACTTTTCGCGTTTTGAAGCATGACTGCTACCGTAGCTGCAATACCTGCAAAACTGGGTGGCGAGAAAGAGTTGATTGCTAGATGGCAGAAATTCTTACACAATGTAGCGTTAACCCGTCTGTGCCGGATGCGTCGCGACGACACATGACATCTACCGCCGGTTACTGCGGTGCAGCTCTGAACCTCCTGCCGGCCGCTGCGTGGCGCAAAAGATCATCCAGCTCTTCTTCTTCATCATCATCACCATCATCATCTAGCACATCCTCCCTCCCAAACTCCTCACTATCTTCCACCTCCATGTCACCGCCCTCGCTGTCCACATCCTCCTCCGTCGGAGCCGCCGTTTTCTCGCTCGTTTCTCAAAAATTAAAAACAAACGTGTCAGGTTCAGGACACTTTAACTTACTAAATAAACACGGTCAAGCAAAGAAACGAGACGCAGACGGCAAATGTGCAGTTAATAGACTGTTGCCGCAAAAGGGAAGCACCGCGAGAGAGCGACCTATCACCAGCGTCACCCTCGGGGAACTTCAACTAGAATCCAAAAAGCATAGTCTCTTTATTGAAACACACACACACACACACACACACACACACACACACACACACACACACACACACAAAGATTCACAGTTGTTGATACTAAAAGACATGTGGTGTTTGGTTTATGTCTACACAGAAAAAGGAGAAAAGAGGGCAGGTCGCAGGGCGACGGCACTTTGCCTGACCTCGAAACTAAGACACCTGGTATCTAAAAGATTTACAGCCTGAGTGGAGACTTTATGGCGGTGCTAACAGCTTTAAAGAAGAAGCTTTAAAGGAACATAGTTGGTTAAATGTGCATATAAGATTATAAAATATAATAAGCATGTAAGAATATACGACAAGCAAGATATGAATATATAATAAGCATGAAGGTTATAATATTTTAAGACACTACTACAGAGAAATATGAAATAAAAGACTTTATAAAAATGAATTTCTCTGTCAAAACGCACATGTATGTCTGGTTGATTGACATGATTTTCAGCAAACCACAGTACATGTTGGGGTCACATGGCTTTAAATGGCCAACAAGACCCGCCCTCATGTGTATTTGAACCAATGCCGGTGCGTTCTCTGCTGCACGCGTCATGAAAAGACCGACGAATACAAAATGCTGCGCCACGCAGCGGCCGGCAGGAGGTTCAGAGCTGCACCGCAGTAACCGGCGGTAGATGTCATGTGTCGGCGCGACGCATCCGGCACAGACGGTGTTAAGCCAAGGACCCTTTAACTGAGAGCGAGACGGAGCCGGCCCAGTTTAAGTTGCCTGTTAAGCTGGGCCTACAATACTGTGTGGGCGCCCTAAAGCGCCTGTACACATCCCTTTTTACTACATAGAATACTAAGCTATTAAAACAATACTTATTGGAATGATGTAATGAATCATGTTGTAATGTTAAATAAGAAAATCTCTCCGGGTTGTCTGGGAGATTCTTCCTCGCATCACTAACACGGACATGTTTCCTATCACGGGACAAGATGAGATTAGGATGTTTTAGGATCAAGAGTCACATCCACTGCATACTGCTGGACCCTCTTCAGGTCAGACTCAGGAAGCAGCTTCTTCATCTCTTTACTGAGCGTCTCCTCCAGCTGAGCCACAGCTTTCACCACAGTCCCCTCATGTGATGATGGGCGGACGCTGACCTCTGTCCAGTCCTTGGTGGGTGGAGGGTTCTTAAAATCGTTTGATTTTATGCTAACAGGTTTAACCTTCACTACAGGCAAAAACATACATTTTCAATTATTAGTTTTTGGGCTGTTTTGCTTCCTTGCTGTCCCCTGTTTGTCTTTAGACTGGTGGTGAAAAATATCCAAAGTACACATAAAGGTGTTTATTTTACTACACTTTGTCATTCTGCACCTGTAAATTTTTCCTAAATTAACCAAGTTAGCATTAAGTGTGGGTTACATTTGCATATGTAAACAGAATTTCTGAAAACTTTAAATATGAAAGATAATTGTCTTAATGTAAGTAATCAACAAGGGGGGAGGGGGTTCTTTTAGTTTCTATTAGTTTTCCTATTTACATGCAGTGAATCCCCTTAAATGAAAATAAATAAAATAAGAGGAGTGATTAGTTTACTCTGACAGGAGTGATGATCAGAGGGGCAGAGTTTTTACCACCATAACGTGGACTAAGGAACGGCAAGAGTTTCTCAGTGAAGGAGCAGCCAGTAAAGGAGTAGATAAGAGCTGCAGCATCTACGTCATAAAAGGAGACCAGACCCTCCTCATAGTCCACAAAGACCCCCACCTTCTGAGGAGGAGACTTCAGGAGAGACCGACTAAAGGGCCAGCACCAGCTGTGTACTCATTTTCATTTCTCAACATTATAGTCCAGTTACCATGCTGAGGGGTCGCTGTGATTAGTCCCTTCCTGTCGATCGACTCTCTGGCCACTCCTAAAGTCCATTCAGTCTTTCCTTTAACTTGAACCTCAAAGTAAAATCTGCCTGAAGAGAAACTCTGTTTTCCTAAAACGCAAGTACAAGTTGAAAATCTCTCTGGGTTGTCTGGGAGATTCTTCTTCACATCACCAGAACGTACTTGTTTCCCATCATCAGACAGGATGAGTTCAGGATATGCTGTATCAGGATCAAGAGTCACATCCACTGCATACTGCTGGACCCTCTTCAGCTCAGACTCAAACAGCTTCTTCTTCATCTCTTTACTGAGCGTCTCCTCCAGCTGAACCACAGCTTTCACCACAGTCCCCTCATATGATGATGGACGGACGCTGACCTCTGTCCAGTCCTTGTTGGGTGGAGGGTGGTTGGTGTTTAGGGACTGGACCCTCTGGAGAAGATGGAAGTGGTCTTCAGAGCGTAAGAGCTGCTCCACCTCAGTGCTTCTCTTCATCAGCTCAGAGATTTCCTGTTCCAGCTCTGTGATGAAAGCTTCGGCCTGTTTTTCTGTTGTTTTCTTCTTCTCTTTGATGGTGTTGATGAGCTCATTCAGGCCTCTCTCAGCAGACTCCTTCAGAGAAGTGAAGACCTGAACACCTTCTGCTATCTCTCTGTCTGCATCTTCATCACTGAGCTCCACTGAGTGTTTGATCTCCTGAACCTTCAGTCGTCTTCTCTTCTGGATCATCTGCTGGATTTCAGCCTCCATCTTCCCCAGCTCTGCTTTCATTTTTCTTCATATTCTTCTTTCAGAGGAACAACATCATGCATCTTGTGGTCTAAAACAGTGCAGAGCATGCAGACACATGTCTGGTCGGTCTTACAGAACAGCTCCAGAGGTTTATCGTGCTCCGTACACATCCTGCCTTCCAGGTTCTCCACAGGGTTGATCAGCTGATGTCTTTTCAGACCTGACATGGTCAGATGAGGCTCCAGGTGAGTCTCACAGTAGGAGACCAGACACACCAGGCAGGACTTCAGGGCCTTCAGTTTGGTTCCAGTGCAGACGTCACAGGGAATTTCTCCTGGTTTGGACACTTGTTGCTCTGAGCTGCTGCTGCTGGCTTTCTGTTGAACTGACTGTCTGAACTGAGCAACCATCTCAGAAAGCAAAGTGTTGATCCTAAAATCAGGTCTTGTCTTAAAAGCCTCTTTACACATCGGACACAGGTGCTGGTCTTTAGTATCCCAGTGTTCAGTGATGCAGGTTTTGCAGAAGTTGTGACCACATGGTATGGTGACAGGATCAGTGAACACATCCAGACAGATGCAGCACAGAAACTGATCTTCAGATGGCAGATAGTTTGCAGCAGCCATATCTACACAAAGGGTGAAAGGAAAGGAAAAAAACTTAATTCAACACCAGTTTAATTATTTATAGAAAAAAAAGGAAATTCAAGGCTCTCTTCTTCAAAAAGATCATTCAACATATGTATATCATTTTTAAAAATGTCTCCAAAAATGGTGTTAAAGGCAAGTTTTTTTCATTTTTGGTATTCAGTTTTTTTTTAACTCGATTCAGTGATGATATCACATTGGGGAGAGTAGCCTCATCCTATTACTAGAACTATGGCGACTGACTTGGATGAGGAAGAGGTGGAAAGGCCAGCAGCCGGGTAATTTTGAACCTGCCAGGCGTGAGAGGGCAAATGAGGAAGCTTGCCGCTCCCTGCTTCCCGATACCGATTTCTGATACCTGAACTTGCGTATTGGCTGATATGATACAATTTTTTGATTATTTAAAAATCCAATGTTCCGATATATCAGCCAATGTATATTTAAAAACAAATCACGTAACAAAACGTCATCACTAACCGGGACGTTGTAGAGCGTCCTCTGGTGGACAGACTATGCAACGCCATCACTAACAGGGACGTTTAACCCTCTGGTGGACAGACTATGCCGCCGTCACTAACCGTTGTAGTAATTTTCTGGTGGAAACTATGCAACGCCATCACTAACAGGGACGTTTGGGTCCTCTGAGGACAAATGTCCAAAAACGCCATCACTAACAGGGAAATGGCAATGCAACACCATCACTAACAGACGGGTAAGCGTCCTCTTTAAACGCCATCACCAGGCGTTGTAGAGCGTCCTCTGGTGGACAGACTATGCAACGCCATCACTAACAGGGACGTTTGCGCCCCTCTGGTGGACAGACTATGCAACGCCATCACTAACAGGGACGTTGTAGAGCGTCCTCTGGTGGACAGACTATGCAACGCCATCACTAACATGGACGTTGTAGAGCGTCCTCTGGTGGACAGACTATGCAACGCCATCACTAACATGGACGTTGTAGAGCGTCCTCTGGTGGACAGACTATGCAACGCCATCACTAACAGGGATAGAGCGTCCTCTGGTGGACAGACTATGCAACGCCATCACTCATGGTGGACAGACTATGCAACGCCATCACTAACAGGGACGTTGTAGAGCGTCCTCTGGTGGACAGACTATGCAACGCCATCACTAACAGGGACGTTGTAGAGCGTCCTCTGGTGGACAGACTATGCAACGCCATCACTAACAGGGACGTTGTAGAGCGTCCTCTGGTGGACAGACTATGCAACGCCAACGCTCATAACATGGTTGACCGTCCGTTTTTATTTTCTAAATATACATTTATCAGAATAATTTATTTGTCATTATAAATGATGTATAAATGAATGAATATTTATCGCCCATTATAAATATATCTGGAAATACCTAATATCGGCTCATAGTATCGGCCTGCTGAGATATTGCTCGGGCTCTAGTACTGATCCGATACCAGTGTGTCATATATTATATTATATTTTAACAGCTGTATACTACTTTCACTCTATGGATGTGATATGATTTCTATCTTTGTCGGTCTGGCTCAGGTTCAACTCTTTGTGAAACATGAACAATAATAACAATGAACGCCACATAACTTTATTTTTTTATCCAGTTTGTTTGTCAGTTCTAACTGGAAAAGAACATGAATAAACTACTTTAACATAGATTTCCTTTAGGGCTTTGTTATTGGTATCGGATCTTGGTGCATAAACCCCAGTACTTCCTGACACTGGTATTTGTTTCGGGACATCTCTAGTCTGTAAAAACCTCCTAACTGGTTCTCCGTTTGAAAGCTTTTATTGTGAAAACGCCAGAGGCATTAGAGGAAGCAGCAGACGTTCATTTCCAAATCCTGAGAGCTGCCCCAGAGAGACAGGTTAAAGCTGTTAAAGTGGGCTGCTGTATCGCGGCCTGCAGACTAACAGCCGTCGTCATATTGTTCCACATCTCACCAGAAAGGAAAAGAGAGGAAGTTCCTGCCTGAGCAGAGCTGGAGCTCAGTGTTAATCCTGGTTGGAGGAAGTTAAATCTGATCAGCTGGACTCACCAGTGGTTCAGAGACTCTGCTGGGCTGTGGACAAAGACCTGATGAAGTCCCTTTGACTTGTCTTTCAGAGAGAAACAGAGACTTGTCTCGACTGCAGCGCGGCCGACACCCTGACAATCTTAACTTTGGTTTCTGGAGTGTGACGTTGAAGCTCTCCTCTTTCCACTGCTGCTCCTCCTCCTGCTGTTAGCTTCTGGTTCCTCCCTCTGATTTACAGGGATGGTGAAACACCAGGGTGGTGTCTGGTTACTATGGAGCAAAGGTGGAGCTTCACCTTACAGGTTATCATGTGTGTTGACGCGTTGTGGTGCGTCAGTCTTTTTATTAATTTATTGGACACAAAGACACACATCTGCAACATGTCAAAGATATGACAATATAGTCTTGTTGACATTGTGTTCCTTGGTGTAAAGACCACACACTACCATCCAATCATACAACGAATGCAAACGTATTATCAACAAGACAATAAGTGTCTATTAAAGGGATTGTGTTTTATTTCTGCATGAGATATTAAGAGTTACTGAACTGCATGGCAGCAGTTCAGTAACTCTCTCATGATTCCTTTGGGTTGGGATCCATCTAGTGGTCGTTCTGTGTCATAACACCAGTTAGTGATCTACATTCATGGGTTTTATTTTTATTTATGTATTAATTCAGGGCAATGCACATTGATGAACAAGTACAGCAGTACATGTAAATGTGCCAGAGTGTAGCCCGAGGGCTAATTTCCATCTGCAGTCCATTAGGCAGGTTGGAGGTACAATAAAAAAGACAAAAGATTAAGATATTAACATTTAGTATATAAAACAAAAAGAACAAGAACAGGACAATTCATTAGTAGAAGTTAAAATGGAAACACATACAGTACATGGAGTAATTTAATTCATTTTAATTTGTGCTCTTTATTGATCCCCAGTGGGGAAATTACAATTTACACTCTGTTTTGTTAGAAACACACACACACACACACACACACACACACACCTATCCATGCATAAACACACACACACACACACACACACACACACACACAAACAACCTATCCATGCATAAACACACACACACATGCGCGCACACACACACACACACACACACACACAACACACAACCTATTCATGCATAAATGGAGAGGTGTCCAAGTGAGTGGGTTGCTGGACCAGCGTTTGGGGGGTTCGGTGCCTTGCTCAAGAGCACCTGCCCAGCTACCAGTCCACACTCCTGTACTTTGGTCCATACGGGGACTTGAACCAGCAACCCTCTGGTTTCCAACACAACTCCCTACGGACCGAGCTGCTTTCTCCCCAAAACCAGAACCGCTCGACAACTT
>CM049372.1:33001598-33006598 GCA_026937815.1 Etheostoma perlongum
TAAAATACAAGGGCATAAGTATACACCCCCTATGTTAAAATACAGGGGCATAAGTATACACCCCCTATGTTAAAATACAGGGCATAAGTATACACCCCCCTATGTTAAAATACAGGGGGCATAAGTATACACTCCCCTATGTTAAAATACAGGGGCATAAGTATACACCCCCTATGTTAAAATACAGGGGCATAAGTATACACCCCCTATGTTAAAATACAGGGGCATAAGTATACACCCCCTATGTTAAAATACAGGGGCATAAGTATACACCCCCTATGTTAAAATACAGCGGCATAAGTATACACCCCTATGTTAAAATACAGGGGGCATAAGTATACACCCCTATGTTAAAATACAGGGGGCATAAGTATACACCCCTATGTTAAAATACAGGGGCATAAGTATACACCCCCTATGTTAAAATACAGGGGGCATAAGTATACACCCCCTATGTTAAAATACAGGGGCATAAGTATACACCCCCTATGTTAAAATACAGGGGACATAAGTATACACCCCCTATGTTAAAATACAGGGGGCATAAGTATACACCCCCTATGTTAAAATACAGGGGCATAAGTATACACCCCCTATGTTAAAATACAGGGGGCATAAGTATACACCCCTATGTTAAAATACAGGGGCATAAGTATACACCCCCTATGTTAAAATACAGGGGCATAAGTATACACCCCTATGTTAAAATACAGGGGGCATAAGTATACACCCCTATGTTAAAATACAGGGGCATAAGTATACACCCCCTATGTTAAAATACAGGGGGCATAATACCCCCTATGTTAAAATACAGGGGCATAAGTATACACCCCCTATGTTAAAATACAGGGGCATAAGTATACACCCCCTATGTTAAAATACAGGGGCATAAGTATACACCCCCTATGTTAAAATACAGGGGGCATAAGTATACACCCCCTATGTTAAAATACAGGGGCATAAGTATACACCCCCCTATGTTAAAAATACAGGGGGGCATAAGTATACACCCCCTATGTTAAAATACAGGGGGCATAAGTATACACCCCCTATGTTAAAATACAGGGGCATAAGTATACACCCCCCTATGTTAAAATACAGGGACATATGCAGCACATAGTTGGGCGTCATCCCCCCCCCATGTAATAGTTTTTGTTAACAGTGTGGTGGTCTTTGGTCTTGTATTGCAGTTTTTGTACTGATGTGGTCTTATTTCCTTCGGCAGAGTTCATCGAAGGAGTCTCCCAGTTCAGCGTCAAAGGCGACAAGGAGCAGAAGCTGCGTTGTAAGTTTCCAACATTATGTCTAATTATTGTTAATTACTGGTGGGGGCAGGGGTCTCTGAAAATCTCCCAAAATTGAAAATCAACACTTTTGATGACGCTTTTTATCGTTTTTTTTTTTAAACTTTTTCTTATGTTTTTGTCCCTTTTTTCAATACTTTTGATGTTTTGTTTTCAATGTTTGTCACTTTTTTTGACGTTTTCAACACTATGAACACTAACTTATTAACTTTAGTTTTACAGTTATTTTTGGAATTTATGGTCAATAAACCTCATTTATAGGAAATTATAACCTAATGTTTGAGTTAGAAAAGCAGAAATTAGGAATTATTGAGACTAAAATTAAAGGAATGGATGTTGATGATAATCACAGACTGGAATATGTCAACTTTTACTCAATACTATTTCAAAAACACTTCCATTTGTTTTACAATGCTATAAAATTGAACAAGACGCCCCAAAATTAATGAAAGTAGAGATTTGTACTTGGCAAAGAGCGTTGGGTGGAATCAATCATGTTATTTTGGGGAATTAAAAAGGACATTGATATAGGACAACATGAGGACAACATGGGGACAACATGAGGACAACATGAGGACAACATGAGGACAACATGAAGACAACATGAGGACAACATGAGGACAACATGAGGACAGCATGAAGACAACATGAGGACAACATGAGGACAACATGAGGACAACATGAAGACAACATGAGGACAACATGAGGGCAACATGAGGACAACATGAGGGCAACATGAGGACAACATGAGGACAACATGAGGGCAACATGAGGGCAACATGAGGACAACATGAAGACAACATGAGGACAACATGAGGGCAACATGAGGACAACATGAAGACAACATGAGGACAACATGAAGACAACATGAGGACAACATGAGGACAACATGAAGACAACATGAGGACAACATGAGGACAGCATGAAGACAACATGAGGACAACATGAGGGCAACATGAGGACAACATGAGGGCAACATGAAGACAACATGAGGGCAACATGAAGACAACATGAGGGCAACATGAAGACAACATGAGGGCAACATGAGGACAACATGAGGGCAACATGAGGACTACATGAGGGCAACATGAGGACAACATGAGGACAACATGAAGGCAACATGAGGACAACATGAGGGCAACATGAGGGCAACATGAGGGCAACATGAGGGCAACATGAGGACAACATGAGGACAACATGAAGACAACATGAGGACAACATGAAGACAACATGAGGGCAACATGAAGACAACATGAAGACATGAGGACAACATGAAGACAACATGAAGACAACATGAGGGCAACATGAAAACAACATGAGGGCAACATGAAGACAACATGAAGACATTTGAAGACAACATGAAGACAACATGAGGACAACATGAGGGTTTAAAAAAAAACATAAATCTGAGTTTGTTGTATTTTGACATAGACAGTATTTGTAATGACATGTTTTGTCCACTGAGGTTTTTATTGTTTAGCTTAAGCCTTAAAGACGCTGGGACACCTTCTCTCTGTCATGTTTAACGGAGGAGAACAGGAAACAGGAAGTAGATCAACAGCCATTATGTGTTTTTCCTAATTATTTGATGTCTTATTAGATCATGTGCATATATCCCTCCTTTTGTCCTCCTGTTGTCAAATCTGACCCCTTTAATAAATGTCTATATCTGAAATATGAGTTTCTTTTAAATCAAATTACCATAAAAATGGATTCCTTCCAACGCTCTTTATAAATACAGCTGATCACTTTCATTCCTCTGATCTCAACTATTAGTCAAAATAATTCATAATTCCTGCTTTTTTAACTCAAATATTGGGTATAATTCTATATAAATGAAGGTTATTGACCATGAATTATTTCAATATTTAAATATCGCGATACTATGCTGTAGATTTCCCCCCCCCACCCCCCACCCTTAGTTTTTAGGATCCTTTTGCTACGAACTTATTTTCCACGCTGATGTATCTAAAAGCTTTGCCTGTGACCCCAGTTGCCTTCAGGATCTACGACATGGACAAAGACGGCTACATCTCCAACGGGGAGCTGTTCCAGGTCCTCAAGATGATGGTGGGCAACAACCTGAAGGACACCCAGCTCCAGCAGATCGTCGACAAAACCATCATCAACGCAGACAAGGACGGGGACGGCAGGATATCCTTCGAGGAGTTCTGTGCGGTGAGCGTTGATCCGAATACCCCCAACCCCCCAACCCCCCCCAGAAGTCTTAGATTCCCTCCAGAAAAACGCCATTATGCGATCGCGTAATTCAACGCGTAATCGGCCATAATCCCGCATTTTCATTGCAAAAAAAAAAAGTCCCATACACCAGGGGTCTTCAACGTTTTCCAGGCCAAGGACCCCCAAACTGATGGCGAGATGGAGCGGGGACCCCCTAATTATATATATATATTGTATAAAATTGTGTTATATCAAACTGGTCCTATAGTGCCATGTGTAAATGTACCTTGTTATTGTGCATTCAATACTAAGATACTCAAATAATACACAGGTTCATATATTCATGTTTTTATTTTAAACATGTGCGAGGCCCAGTGAGTAGGGCGGCCATGCCACTGCCATTTATAAACATAACACAATAAACTGATACCTGCCAAGATCAACAATGTCTGTCAATTGCATGTAATCATGCATCAAAAGCTATTCAAATGGACATTTTTAAAACATAAATGGCGGGAATATTAAAAAAAAGGTCTAATCAACCAAAACTTTTTGCGACCCCCATGCAGTACCTCCGCGGACCCCCTAGGGGTCACGGACCCCCCTGTTGAAGACCCCTGCCATACACTACCGGTCCAAAGTTTGGGGTCCATAGAAATCCCCATTGCACTCCATTGTAGACAGAATGCCAGCTGAGATCAGTTGCATTGTTTTTTTTTAACCAGGGCAGTAATCAGATTACATTATGTGCTTACATAATAGTAAAATGGTTCTCCAATGTTGTTCTAGTGTTTTTATGTTTAAATGATAGTATTAGTACACAGAATGAGCCTTTAGAACATTGGATGAATGGTTGCTGGTAATGGGCAATGTAGATATTGCATTAAAGATCAGCCCCCCCCACCCAAATTAGCAGGTATTCTGTCTATAATGGAGTGGTATGGAAATGTAGAAGGGACCCCAAACTTTGGACCGGTAGTGTATATCTCAGCAGAGAGATGAAAAATGTTGCGTTTACGTCACGCGAGAGCGGCCGTTTTCCCCTGTTGCCATGGGAACGTTGTGAAGTGATGTCATCGCGCGACGGGACAAACGGTCCGTTTTTCGTCAAAACTGCAGGTTTTTTTTTTTTTTTTTTTTTTTTTGCAAGTTCCCGCGATTTCGTCGCATGGAACTGCGTGAATATCCCGCATATTCCAGCGCACTGTTTAACCCTCGCGTTGTCCTCGGGTCAAATTTGACCCATTTTCAATTTTTTCATCACATAAAATGGGCCTTCGAAATAAGCTGAAAATGTCATCATTAAAACAAAACAACTTTAGAACAAAAAAAATCCCAAAAAAGGACCCACTACATACAGAAATGTCAGAAAATGCCATGCTTTTTTTTTTTTTTTTTTCATGGTTGATGGGAAGACAACACAAGGGTTAAGAAAACGTGCCGCGTAATCCGGGATTTTTTGCACCAATCGCTGAGGTATCGGTATAAATAAATTAATAATAAATAAAGCACGTA
>CM049372.1:33014098-33024098 GCA_026937815.1 Etheostoma perlongum
GGGCCGGTGTGTCGTGTCAGGTCGGGTCCGGTGTGTCAGGTCGGGGCCGGTGCGTCAGGTCGGGGCCGGTGTGTCAGGTCGGGTCCGGTGTGTCTCCGTCGGGGCCGGTGCGTCAGGTCGGGTCCGGTGTGTGTCCATCGGGGCCGGTGCGTCAGGTCGGGGCCGGTGCGTCAGGTCTGGTCCGGTGTGTGTCCATCGGGGCCGGTGCGTCAGGTCTGGTCCGGTGTGTGTCCATCGGGGCCGGTGCGTCAGGTCGGGGCCGGTGCGTCAGGTCGGGTCCGGTGTGTGTCCATCGGGGCCGGTGTGTCAGGTCGGGTCCGGTGTGTGTCCATCGGGTCCGGGGTGTGTCCATCGGGGCCGGGGCGTCAGGTCGGGTCCGGTGTGTCAGGTCGGGGCCCGGAGGTTCCCGGCAGCCTGCAGACGCTGTCGTCTTCTCTCCATCGCCTGCTGCTTCTTCAGCTCGATCTCAGCCGCCGAACATTGACCCACAACTGCAGAGAAAACACATATATACATAAATATATACATAAATATACACTCACCGGCCACTTTATTAGGTACACCTGTCCAACTGCTCGTTAACACTTAATTTCTAAGCAGCCAATCACATGGCGGCAACTCAGTGCATTTAGGCATGTAGACATGGTCAAGACAATCTCCTGCAGTTCAAACCGAGCATCAGTATGGGGAAGAAAGGTGATTTGAGTGACTTTGAACGTGGCATGATTGTTGGTGCCAGAAGGGCTGGTCTGAGTATTTCAGAAACTGCTAATCTACTGGGATTTTCACGCACAACCATCTCTAGGGTTTACAGAGAATGGTCCGAAAAAGAAAAAACATCCAGTGAGCGGCAGTTCTGTGGGCGGAAATGCCTTGTTGATGCCAGAGGTCAGAGGAGAATGGCCAGACTGGTTCGAGCTGATAGAAGGGCAACAGTGACTCAAATTACCACCCGTTACAACCAAGGTGGGCAGAAGAGCATCTCTGAACGCACAGTACGTCGAACTTTGAGGCAGATGGGCTACAGCAGCAGAAGACCACACCGGGTGCCACTCCTTTCAGCTAAGAACAGGAAACTGAGGCTACAATTTGCACAAGCTCATCGAAATTGGACAATAGAAGATTGGAAAAACGTTGCCTGGTCTAATGAGTCTCGATTTCTGCTGCGACGTTCGGATGGTAGGGTCAGAATTTGGCGTCTACAACATGAAAGCATGGATCCATCCTGCCTTGTATCAACGGTTCAGGCTGGTGGTGGTGGTGTCATGGTGTGGGGAATATTTTCTTGGCACTCTTTGGGCCCCTTGGTACCAATTGACCATCGTTGCAACGCCACAGCCTACCTGAGTATTGTTGCTGACCATGTCCATCCCTTTATGACCACAATGTACCCAACTTTTGATGGCTACTTTCAGCAGGATAATGCGCCATGTCATAAAGCTGGAATCATCTCAGACTGGTTTCTTGAACATGACAATGAGTTCGCTGTACTCAAATGGCCTCCACAGTCACCAGATCTCAATCCAATAGAGCATCTTTGGGATGTGGTGGAACGGGAGATTCGCATCATGGATGTGCAGCCGACAAATCTGCGGCAACTGTGTGATGCCATCATGTCAATATGGACCAAACTCCCTGAGGAATGCTTCCAGCACCTTGTTGAATCTATGCCACTGAAGAAGAATTGAGGCAGTTCTGAAGGCAAAAGGGGGTCCAACCTAAAGGATTATTACTAGCATGGGGTACCTAATAAAGTGGCTTCGGTGGTGTACATAAATATACACATACACTAACCTAAAAAGGATTGCTTTTTTTAAACATTTTAGGAACACCTGTTCAATTTCTCATTAATGGAATTATCTAATCACATTATCTAATTATCTAATCACATGGTAGTTGCTTCAATTCATTTAGGGGTGTGGTCCTGGTCCAGACCTTTTTCTGACGTTTTTGTTGCTTTTTTCTAAACATTTTGTTGCTTTTTTTTAAAACATTTTGTTGCTTTTTCTGACGTTTTTGTTGCTTTTTTTTAAACATTTTGTTGCTTTTTTTTTTTTTTAAACATTTTGTTGCTTTTTTTTTTTTTCTGACGTTTTTGGCTTACCTCCATGTTTTTGCCTAAACGCTTTTTTTTTTTTAGCTTTTTCAACGTTTTTGCCTCGTATTTTTTAGCTTTTTTCAACGTTTTTGCCTCGTTTCCCCAGGTATGTGTTGCTAAATATTTATTTATCCCAATAAAATGGAAAATTCTAGTGTTCCAGCAGCAAAATCAGTCACACAGCACAGAATATAAATATAAATGAAATACTAGGATACAATATACATGTAATAATACTACTACTAATAATAATAATAGGAATAAAATATTTGAATATATACAAACTGGGAATACAAAAACTGCTTAAATAGATGATAAATATGTAAATAAACCTACTGTGCAGGATGCACTTAGACCAGTATCGTGGTGTCTCAGAGTCTTACCTTTGCCGGTTACCATAGAAACTGTGTTGCTTGGTTTCTTAAAGGTGAACTGGTCGTGGCGGGCGTTTCCACGCGGCGCCGACTGGACCAGGCCGCCCCCCCGCACGCACGGCGAGGCGTTTGTGGAGCTGGAAGAATTTAGAGAGACATAACCAGCGGCCAATGAGGGGAGACGTGTTGTTGGGGTCGGCGTCTGGTTTTTGGGGGGGGGAGCTTGCTGATTGGCCGGCAGTAGCTTCCTGTTGGACGGCTGCAGCGCCGCTCTCTGCTCGGCGGGGAGCCCGGCGGCGGCGACGACGCCCTCCGGGCCCTGGATCTGGTTCTCCAGGTCGTCGCACATCTCACACAGCAGGTGGTCGTCGTCCCAGGCCGGGTCGTCCCACGCCGGGTCGGACGAGAAGAACGCCGACAGGTCCTCGTCCGGGACGTCGGGGACAGCCGGCGCCGCGCCGCGAGACAAATCCACCGCCGGCTTTGTCGGGAAGCGCTGAGCCGCGTTCGCAGCGGATGAGCTCGATGCCGTCGTGTTGTCATGGGGACGAGTCCCGGGGTGAAACGGCGTTTTTTGCGGATGCGAGGGACGCCGAGGGACTTTGGCGGGTGAGAACCTGCTCCGCCGAGCGTCCCGGTCCGATTCTTTCACACCGTAATCCACCTTCGAGTTCGCCCACGTGCCCGTCTGGGTTCTTCCGACAGAGAAACTCGGATTAGACTCCAGTTTGAAAGTCGTCCTTTGGCGCACGCCGTCCTTTTTGACGTCGGAAACGGCTGATTGGACGACTTTAGCCGGCGGACTTTCCCTGCGATACGGATCCGTCGCCACGGCGAGGGTTTGCTGGGTGGAACAGCGCGCGGGAGCCGTGAAGTTCTGCGGGTTTTGGGTCATCTCCAACACTAGAGAGTCATTCAGCAAGTCGTCCTCCCAGTCGTCCTCGAACTCGTCGTTCGCCGAAGCGCCTTTGGCGCGCGGCGTGGACACGCCAGAAGACGGAGGGAGCGAGGAAGCCGCCGCCGGTTTCCCATAAGCCTCTTTGGCTGCAGGTTTGCCTTGCGACGGCGGAGCGGACGAAGCCATCTGACTCAGATATCCGCTCACGGGTTGGGTCGGGGCGTCGAACAGGACGTCCAAATCGTCCTCCACGGGCGCCGCAACGTCTATCGCCCCAGCCGCCGCCTTCGTGACTGGCGGGCGGTCTCCAGGAGGCGGGGGTGAGAAGTCGTTCTGGAAATCCAAGATGTCCTCCGACAGGAGCTCCAGGTTCTGGTCCTCCGACAGGAGCTCCAGGTTCTGGTCCTCCGACAGGAGCTCCAGGTTCTGGTCCTCCGACATGAGCTCCAGGTTCTGGTCCTCCGACAGGAAGTCCAGGTTCTGGTCCTCCGACAGGAGGTCCAGGTTCTGGTCCTGATGGAACAGGAGGTCCAAACTTCTGGTCCTCCGACAGGAGCTCCAGGTTAAATGGTAATATTAATAATACATTTAATTTAAAGGCGCCTTTCTCACACACACAGTCTCACATACAGACACACACGTCCTGATGGAACATGTTGAAGTCAAACTGTTTGGCGAGCTTCAGCAGGTCACACACCACGCACAGTCTCACTACAGACACACGCACACAGACAGTCTCTCTCTACACACACACGACAAAATAATAAATATAATAATAATAATAATAATACATTTAATTTAAAGGCGCCTTTCTCACACACACAGTCTCACATACAGACACACACACAGACAGTCTCTCTCTCTTACACACACACACACACACACACACACACACACACACACACAGTCTCTCTCTCACACACACACACACACAGTCTCACATACAGACACACACACACAGTCTCACATACAGACACACACACAGACAGTCTCTCTCACACACACACACACACACACACACACACACACACACACACACACACACACAGTCTCACACACACTCTCAGTGTCACACACACACACACAGTCTCTCTCTCTCACACACACACACACACAGACACACACACACACACACACAGTCTCACATACAGACACACACACACAGACAGACACACGCAGTGTCACACACACACACACAGACAGACACACGCAGTGTCACACACACAGACACACACACACACACACACAGATAGACACACGCAGTGTCACACACACACACACACACACACACACACACACACACACACACACACACACACACACACACACACACACACACACACACACACACACACACACACACACACACACACACACACACACACACACACACACACACACACACACACACACACACACACACACTGCTTCTTCTGAAACCTACCTCGGGGACTTTTTCTTGGGTTTGGGAACCCGGACATCCGGCGTGCAGGGAATGGCGGCGCTGTCTCCGATCCACTGCTGCAGGGTCGGCTCGGCAACCGTCGGCCTGCCATGCTTCAGAGAGACGAGCCCCCACCCAAAAAGAGTAAAAATTAACCCTTCAGGGGGCTCAAAACTTTCTTAGTAGTTACTTCTTCCATGGGAGAGTATACATGCCATTACAAAACGTTATATATATATATATATATATAAATAAATAAATTAAATATATAAAATGACTGACCTTTGGAGCGATCCTGTTAACGATCTCTGAGATGTTCACAACTCCAACCGGCGGTTTCTTGCCTCTTTTACCTGAAGAGAAACTCAGAATCACCGCGCGGCTCAAAACCAGCTTCTTTAGTTTGACCAAATGTCCCCAAAACAACAAAAAAAAATCAACCTTCAGCTGTAAATCTGCCAAAGACGTTACATCCACAGTGGGATATGTGGAGGAAAAAGTTTGTTTTGCATAATGTTCCTTGACAACAGCTAAGTGGGTCACTTATATAACTTGTTGATACACTGTTGCTTTGCTGTATTCATTGTTTTGTGTTTAATTTATTAATTGTATAACCTGTTTTGAGAGCCACCGAGCTCGGGTGCTGGGAACAGTTTCGAGTCGAGCTCAGATATTTTGAGAGCGGCCCTCCTGTTTCGAAAACATGCTTTCGGGGCAGGACGCCTGCTCACAGAGGATGGGCTGAGAGCACCCGATCCTTTGTTTACTAGAGAATAAAAAGACGTGGAGTCCCTCGGTCCGGCAGAGTCTGCTGCGGGTCTCGTACGGACCCCCCAGCCACGGTGATGCTGCTCTGCTCGGACCGACGGCTCTGCAGTCCCGTGTCACTGTAAGAGCTCTAAAGTAGTGTTTAGCTTAGCATCACGTATTGAGTGCATGTGCATGCTTGTTGCCCTGCTGTATTCTGTGGCAGAATAAAGAGACACATTTATTCTAGCAGAAACAGAGTTTGAGGGTTTTTGTTTGCAAAGTAGTGTTCACTTTGCATCACGTGTTGATAGTGTGAGCGTGTGCTCGCAGCTTTGTTGTGTTCTGCGGGGAATAAAGGGAGATTTATTCTAGCAGAGACAGTGTTTGAGGGTTTTTGTTTGCAGCCGACCACCCCCCGATCCTGTATAAAGATTTCATAAAACAGTATAAAACACAGAGAAGTGGCCAGAAACATCAGATATTCAGTCAGTTAGAGCGGCAAATCTCTGCCGTCAGCGTGTTAGATGTGAATATTGTCCTAGTGTCTTCTCTCCCCTGGGACAGGAAGCTGAATCTCTTTGAGTTGGGGACAAAACGAGACGTTTGAGGACGTTGTCTTGGGCTTTTTGGGAAACACGGATCCATTTTTTTTTTTTAACATTTCCTGACGTTTTAAAGCCAGTTCCGACTGTCAGTGCCCGATGTGAGTCGCGCATGGTCAACACAATAAAAATGGACCTACGCAGTTTGGTTCCCCGACTAAGAACAAAAAGGCTGCGTTGGAGGCCACGCAGGGTCCCATCCCCGACTAAGAGACGCGCGTTGGAGGATTTCACGCAGCGTCCCGACTCACAAAACAAGACGCGAATAAGCGTTGGAGGCTACGCACCCAGCGTCCCCGACTAAAGACCCAAAAACATTAAAAAGCGTTGGACGGCGTCCCCGACTAAGAGACGCGCGTTGGAGGCTACGCAGCGTCCCCGACTAAGAGACACACGTTGGAGGCTACGCAGCGTCCCCGACTAAGAGACACACGTTGGAGGCTACGCAGCGTCCCTGACTAAGAGACACACGTTGGAGGCTACCTCCCTCCCTGGTTGGTTGAAGCGCTGTCCTATCGCGTGCAGAGAGAATTTGAAAGACAACCGTTAGCCCCGCCCCTCGGATTGAGCCCAGCCAATGGGGCGCTCCCAGGTGACCTTCTGAGGGCTGAAGTTACCGAGTCTGTTGGGTGAAGGAGAGGTGGCGTCCCAGATGATGTCCTGCTGGAAGTCAGAGTCGTTCTGTGGAGACTCTCCACTGAAACCCCGACGGCTCTGGGTCTCCGGATCCTCGTCGGGGTCTTAAAATCTGGAGGAGGAGAAACGCCAACAACTGATTCAGGAGCAGATTCGAAAACAACAACAACAACAACAACAACAACAACAACCGGGTTTTCCCTGAGATTATAGCTCAGTACTAGAGGGGGACGATATGCTTTTGTCCCGGTCCTTATTTCAAGAAGGAGGTTTAACCCTCGCGTCGTCTTCCTGTCAAAATTGAAAATCAACACTTTTATTGATGTTTTTAACTTTTTCTTGTGTTTTTGTCCCGTTTTTCAATGTTTGTCACTTTTTTTGACGTTTTCAACACTACGTAACACTAACTTATTAACTTTAGTTTTACAGTTATTTTTGGAATTTATGGTCAATAAACCTCATTTATAGGAAATTATACCTAATGTTTGAGTTAGAAAAGCAGAAATTAGGAATTATTGAGACTAAAATTAAAGGAATGGATGTTGATGATAATCACAGACTGGAATATGTCAACTTTTACTCAATACTATTTCAAAAACACTTCCATTTGTTTTACAATGCTATAAAATTGAATAAGACGCCCCAAAATTAATGAAAGTAGAGATTTGTACTTGGCAAAAGAGCGTTGGGTGGAATCAATCATGTTATTTTGGGGGATTAAAAAGAACATTGATATAGGACAACATGAGGACAACATGAGGGCAACATTAAGACAACATGAGGGCAACATGAGGACAACATGAGGGCAACATGAGGACAACATGAGGGCAACATGAGGACAACATGAGGGCAACATGAGGACAACATGAGGGCAACATGAAGACAACATGAGGGCAACATGAAGACAACATGAGGACAACATGAGGACAACATTAAGACAACATGAGGGCAACATGAGGACAACATGAGGGCAACATGAAGACAACATGAGGGCAACATGAGGACAAAATGAGGACAAAATGAGGACAATATGAGGACCACATGAAGACAACATGAGGGCAACATGAGGACAATATGAGTTCAATCTTTAGGTACATTTGCCGTAGGCCTACATATAATACACCATCAAAACTTTACGCCAGTTTACATTTAAGTCACTATGTCACATATGTCTCTACGCCATGCGAGACTTGTTGTTGAAGACGATGCCGGGGAAATGAAGGAATGCACGTAGTCATAACTACAACGTGGTGAATTTGTAGTATGCCGATATAAAGACTGGTAACGGTGGTTTGTAAAAACACATTTAATAATGTTTAGCGATGGAGATTATCCCTTGAATAGACAATAACACCTAAAATCCCGCGGAATCTGGGTGCAGTTTGGTCAGCATACAGCGACGCATAAGAGCAGAGAGACGGGCAACAATTTCACCCCTTAAATAACACTAAAGGAACCGAAATCAAGTAAAATGAACATATGAATGAGATCAAGTCACTAACCCGGCTCTCGGCTCTCCGCCGCTGTCTGTGCTGCTGAGTCCGCCTGAAAGGCCTCCTCAGCCGGCTTGTTTTTGACGGAGCCGCCGGTCTCTGCTGCGGAGAAACGGTCACGACCAGGCCGGACGGAGGGCTCATATTCCCGCGGCCCCGGTTCATGGCTACCGGCCGGTACCGGGCGATATGTTGCCTATGTGTTCCGGTTGACAGCTTTTCGTTTTCCCTTTCTTATTTACAGTTTATTTTGCTGTAAACAACAGCTTTTGAACATCCCGCCATCTTGTTCATTCCCAGAGTTCCGTTCGGGGCTGCGTTCAAGAGCAACAAAGATGCTCGGAGTTTTGCGCCTACAGAGATGCATCGGGATGATTATTTTCGGATATTATTATTATTATTATTTTTTTAAAACAATAAGCCTTCTCTACATGTCCGGGGAATTCTTTTCCGTTTATTGTTAGTATAAGTATATTAAAATATTTTAGTAACAAAAGTCTTGCAGTAGACCTCTTATAAACAGTTTTAATACACAGTCTGGTGTATTAAAACGCTTCATGGGCTGGATTGTTTTATTTAGTTTTTTACAGTCTATGATTTTGTCACCTTACCTGCAATGTAGGCCTACCCACAGCGTGAAAACCAAGCGGGTCAGCGTCTCTTCTCTAAGAGTAGCTCCCCTGGCGCCATTTTAATGCTACGAAGCCATCACCCGCTGTTAGCATCCCATTGACTCCCATTCATTTTGGCGCCACTTTGACAGTGAATACTAATGTACGTGGTTGTGTCTATCTCTGTGTGTGTGTGTGTGTGTGTGTGTGTGTGTGTGTATCTCTGTTTGTGTGTGTGTGTGTGTGTGTGTGTATCTCCGTGTGTGTGTGGGTGTGTGTACCTCTGTGTATCTGTGTGTGTCTGTGTGTGCGGGTTTGTGTGTGTGTACCTCTGTGTGTGTGTGTGTGTGTGTATCTCCGTGTGTGTGTGGGTGTGTGTACCTCTGTGTATCTGTGTGTGTCTGTGTGTGCGGGTTTGTGTGTGTACCTCTGTGTGTCTGTGTGTGTGTGTACCTCTGTGTGTCTGTGTACCTCTGTGTATCTGTGTGTGTCTGTGTGTGCGGGTGTGTGTGTGTGTGTACCTGTGTGTGTGTGTGTGTCTGTCTGTGTGTGTGTGTGTGTGTGTGTGTGTGTGTGTGCTCAGAGTCCATCCCCAGCAGAGGCAGCAGGGGTTGTTTGTGAAGCTGTCAGCAGCAGTAACGTTTCCCCCAAAGGACGCTGTGTGTGATGTGTGTGTGTCTGTGTGTGTGTGTGTGTGTGTGTGTGTGTGTGTGTGTGTGTGTGTGTGTGTGTGTGTGTGTGTGTGTGTGTGTATGATGGCGGCTGCTACTGAAGTCTACTGTGTTTCTCTCTTAATTTCCCCTTCTTTGGAATAAATACCCTTTATTTATGAAGCGTTTTTCAAAAACAAAGTAACAAAGTGCTTTACATTCAGTGGAAAAAAGACAACAAGCAAACAGTTCATATTAGAAAAAGATATACAAAATGACACATCATAATATCAGAGCAATAGAAATAAAAGAGACTTTAAAATGATAGTGTAACCACTGGAGAACTAAAGAATGGTGATAGTTAAAGTAAGAAGTTAAGTTAGTAAGTAAGCTAATAAGTAAGTAAGTAAGTAAGTAAGTAAGATTCGCAAAAATCGCAGATTT
>CM049372.1:33029446-33034446 GCA_026937815.1 Etheostoma perlongum
GGATCTCAGGGACCCCTTCTTCGCCGAGGAGCTCGCCGCAACAGGTGAGCAATACGGTCTATCGACAGGGCTGCAAGGGGGGGCGGTCTGGGACACAAATACAACCGGGGCTCTTCCGTCCCAGACCAGGATCTTATCAGAATCTGCTTTATTTGCCAAGTATGAGGACACATACACTAATATATACTGGTCTCTGGTTGTGGGTCTGACCGCGACAAAAACTCCTGCAAATAATGTCCATGTCGCAATTGTCCCGAACTTTTTTCTCTGTTGGTGAAATCCTAATTTCATTTTAATTTTTTAAAGTCACTAAATGTTGGGTTAAATGCGTTGTTCCTCGCGTCACTGAGATTGTAACGGGTATAATATCGCCGAAATTGTCTTAGTAATGCGTTACATTACAGCAAAAAAAAGCATTAACATTACTGTAATCTACTAATGTAATCTAACATTACTGTAATCTACTAATGTAATCTAACATTACTGTAATCTACTAATGTAATCTAACATTACTGTAATCTACTAATGTAATCTAACGTTACTGTAATCTACTAATGTAATCTAACATTACTGTAATCTACTAATGTAATCTAACGTTACTGTAATCTACTAATGTAATCTAACGTTACTGTAATCTACTAATGTAATCTAACATTACTGTAATCTACTAATGTAATCTAACGTTACTGTAATCTACTAATGTAATCTAACGTTACTGCCAACACTGAAAGTAGTAGCCAGACGGGACGCTCCAGGCTGCAGCCGTACAGGCTAGAATAGTGTTGTCAAACCAGTGTGATACGCCAGTGGTGCCGCACTTTTTTCCTTTTTCCAGCGGCCCAAGTTGGCCCAAGTTGGCCCATGAGGTCATCGGCCCTTCTGGCATTCTTCTCCTCGTTGATTAATCTGTGGGTTATCAGTCTGGTTGAACAACCTAAATAGCCTCAAAGACCTCTTGAGTGTAGATGTTGTGTTGTGTGTCCGCAGATGTTAAGAAGAAGTCCAAGGGGAAGAAGAAGAAGAAGAAGAAGAAGGAGGAAGAGGAGCGGACGGCCGAGGAGGAAGAGGAGCTGGAGAAACAGAAGGTGAGAGTCGAGTCCCAGCGGTTCCACGGACCTGTGGATCAGAGCGGTAGCTACATGCTAGTTAGCGACATGCTAGTTGGCTACATGCCAGTTGGCTACATGCTAGTTAGCAACATGCTAGTTGGCGACATGCTAGTTGGCTACATGCCAGTTAGCTACATGCTAGATTGCGACATGCTAGTTAGCGACATGCCAGTTAGGTACATGCTAGATTGCGACATGCTAGTTAGCTACATGCTAGATTGAGACATGCTAGTTAGCTACATGCTAGATTGCGAGATGCTTGTTGGCTACATGCCAGTTGGCTACATGCCAGTTAGCTACATGCTAGTTGGCTACATGCTAGTTGGCTACATGCCAGTTAGCTACATGCTAGATTGCGACATGCTAGTTGGCTACATGCCAGTTAGCTACATGCTAGATTGCGACATGCTAGTTAGCTACATGCTAGATTGCGACATGCTTGTTGGCTACATGCCAGTTGGCTACATGCCAGTTGGCTACATGCTAGTTGGCTACATGCTAGTTGGCTACATGCCAGTTAGCTACATGCTAGTTGGCTACATGCTAGATAGCTACATGCCAGTTGGCTACATGCCAGTTAGCTACATGCTAGATTGCGATATGCTAGTTAGCAACATGCCAGTTAGCTACATGCTAGATTGCGATATGCTAGTTAGCAACATGCCAGTTAGCTACATGCTAGTTGGCTACATGCCAGATTGCAATATGCTAGTTAGCTACATGCTAGTCTATATCTGCGTTGTTTTACTACCGGATTGCCCCTTCCTCTTCCTCTGTGTTGGCGTTCTAACGTCCGGGGGATTTATGAGGACTCTGGTTAACTGTAGAGGCCGACTGATATTATCGGCCGATATTAGGCATTTTCCAAACTATCGGTATCGGCATTTAAGAACTTTAATATATTTTGATGTTCTGTTGAGACAATAAAACAAATTATCATATTATTTAAGTGAGAGTTATGTTGGTTATGTTTTGTTACGCGTTTCTGGATCTTTCTTTTGGCCGATATATCAGATTTTTTTATTAACCAAAAATTTGCATCGGTATCGGCCTTAAAAATCGGTCGGGATCCAGTTACCTGGTCCTCAGGTCTCTGCAGGGTAAATCCAGACAGCTAGCTAGACTACCTGTCCAATCTGAGGACTATGGTTACCTGGTCCTCAGGTCTCTGCAGGGTAAATCCAGACAGCTAGCTAGACTACCTGTCCAATCTGAGGACTATGGTTACCTGGTCCTCAGGTCTCTGCAGGGGTAAATCCAGACAGCTAGCTAGACTATCTGTCCAATCTGAGGACTATGGTTACCTGGTCCTCAGGTCTCTGCAGGGTAAATCCAGACAGCTAGCTAGACTATCTGTCCAATCTGAGGACTATGGTTACCTGGTCCTCAGGTCTCTGCAGGGTAAATCCAGACAGCTAGCTAGACTATCTGTCCAATCTGAGGACTATGGTTACCTGGTCCTCAGGTCTCTGCAGGGTAAATCCAGACAGCTAGCTAGACTATCTGTCCAATCTGAGGACTATGGTTACCTGGTCCTCAGGTCTCTGCAGGGTAAATCCAGACAGCTAGCTAGACTATCTGTCCAATCTGAGGACCATGGTTACCTGGTCCTCAGGTCTCTGCAGGGTAAATCCAGACAGCTAGCTAGACTATCTGTCCAATCTGAGTCTCTGTTGACCAGGAAGGTCTGGCAATGTGAGACTGACTTGACTACATGCTAAAACATGTGCTAACTTTGTGTGTCCGTCTGTGTGTGTGTGTGTGTGTGTGTGTCCGTCCCTGTGTGTGTGTGTGTGTGTGTGTGTGTGTCCGTCCGTCCGTCCGTCTGTGTGTGTGTGTGTGTGTGTGTGTCCCTGTGTGTGTGTGTGTGTGTGTGTGTCCGTCTGTGTGTGTGTGTGTGTGTGTGTTCAGGCGGAGATGGCTCTGCTGATCGAGGACGACGCCGACGACGCCAAACACCAACACTTCAACTACGACGAGATCGTGGAGCAGCAGAACCTGAACAAGCAGAAGAAGAAGAAGCTGCTGAGGAACGGCGCCGAGCCGCCGCCGGCCGACGCCTTCCAGGTGGGTTTCAAACCTCGTCCCACGCAGCGCTCACGTGGTCCAGACGTCTGTCCCACAGGGCTGCACGACATGAGGAATATATGAGGAATATCATGTTGTCCTCATGTTGTCTTCATGTCATCCTCATGATGTCCTCATGTTGTCTTCATGTCATCCTCATGATGTCTTCATGTCATCCTCATGTCGTCCTCATGTTGTCCTCATGTTGTCCTCATGTCGTCCTCATGTTGCCCTCATGTTGTCTTCATGTTGCCCTCATGTTGTCCTCATGTCGTCCTCATGTTGCCCTCATGTTGTCTTCATGTCATCCTCATGATGTCCACATGATGTCCACATGATGTCCTCATGTTGCCCACATGTTGTCCTCATTCCCCATTACAGTAGACATACATGCAGATAGCTCAAAATGCGTCCAGGTAACACGCCACTTGGCTTAAGAAAGTCTGTTTTACGCCAAGTCTTGATGTCCCGTTGTCTCCCGTGTGTCCAGGTGGACGTTAAGGACCCTCGTTTCCAGGCCATGTTCACCTCGCACCTGTTCAACCTGGACCCGTCCCACCCCAACTACAAGAAGACCAAGGCCACGCAGAGCATCCAGGCCGAGAAGCAGCGCCGCCGCACGGACCAGCAGCGCCGCGCGGAGGACGCGCTCAGTGCCGAGGCGGACACGCCCGGGGCCGGCAAGAGACGGGAGACCGACTCCGACCCGCCGGCAGCGGCTGGAGGCGCCGCAAAGACATCGATGGACCCCAGTCTGTCTCTGCTCATCAAGTCGGTTAAAAGCAAAACGGAGCAGTTTCAGGCTCGGAAGAAACAGAAGTTCATGTAGGTCTGACTCAGAAGAACTACAAAGATGGCCGATCTAGTCGCGTCCTCATCGGCTCATGGTGTGTGTGTGTGTGTGTGTGGAGAAGTAACACGAGGTGAGGGATGTGTGCGCCCCTGGGGTCAGCTGACAGGAAAAACAGCATCGGTCTCTATAGCAACCGTCTATAAACTACACCACCGACAAATCTCTTAATTTAATCATTAATTAAGGGAGAAACGTACTTTTCAAAGTAAGAGCTGCAGGACAACTAGCAGGAGACGAGTTAGAATGGAGGGAAGACGGGTTTCCCACTTTTTTGTCATGTTTGGCAACGATTTTGATGATTTTTTTTGTCATTTTTCCTTTGTCGTTTTTTCTGTTTTTTCCCCACTTATTTTAAATTTTTTGCCACTTTTTCCAACAATTTTTTGTCATCTTTAGCGAAACGTTTTTGATGAATTTGTCATTTTTGTGTCGCTTTTTCTGATGTTTTTTTTTTCACTTCTTTTCATTTTTTTTAAAATCACGTTTTTGTCACTTTTGGCGACGAGTTAGATGAATTTTTTTTCCCACTTGTCACTTTTTTTTAACACGTTTTTGTCATGTTTGGCAACAATTTTGATGAATTTTTTTGTCATTGTTCCTTTTTTTTTTTCGCTTTTTCTGATGTTTGTTTTTTCACTTATTTTCAATTTTTTCGCAACAAGTTTTTGTCATCTTTAGCGAAACGTTTTTGATGAATTGTCATTTTTTTTTTTTTCCCCCCACTTCTTTCCAATTTTTTGTCACTTCTTCCCATTTTTCGATCACGTTTTTCAGCGTAAAAACATTTAAATTGGATGCAAATGGGTTAGTATCTCGTCGTTAACCTCACCGCGTTAGGAAAGATGCGTCATTCGTGATTTAATATCATTTCGCCGTAGAGTAAGAAGATTCTGTGACTATCTTTCTAACTTTGCTCAGATTTATTAAGCCGAGAGCACGGATTATGAAATAGTTTCTCAGCTGACCCCAGG
>CM049372.1:33039446-33069446 GCA_026937815.1 Etheostoma perlongum
CAGTCTATGGTCTTAAAACCTGCGTAAACGTAACTTTCCCCCTCAGTGAGGACGTTAATGGACACACATCTTACCGGCCTGCTCCAGAGCCGCGGGGATGGCGACCGCCGGTCCGATCCCCATCAGATCCGGGGCACACCCACAACCACACCGGCCCTCAGGACTCCCAGGACGGGCAGACCCAGAGCCTCGACCGCAGACCTGCGGCCAATCAGCACGGCCGCTGCTCCGTCACTCACCTGGCTGGAGTTTCCTGTGCGTGAGAGAGAGAGTTTTAGTGTGTGTGTGTGTGTGTGTGTGTGTGTGTGAGAGAGAGAGAAACACACACACACTTTTTTGAAGCTCCATATTGCACTTTCTCCAACCTGTGTGGTCTAGAACTGCTCTATCTGTAAATTATAGAGGGGTCTAGACCTGCTCTATCTGTAAATTATAGAGCGGTCTAGACCTGCTCTATCTGTAAATTATAGAGCGGTCTAGACCTGCTCTACCTGTAAATTATAGAGTGGTCTAGACCTGCTCTATCTGTAAATTATAGAGTGGTCTAGACCTGCTCTACCTGTAAATTATAGAGTGGTCTAGACCTGCTCTATCTGTAAATTATAGAGTGGTCTAGACCTGCTCTACCTGTAAATTATAGAGTGGTCTAGACCTGCTCTACCTGTAAATTATAGAGCGGTCTAGACCTGCTCTATCTGTAAATTATAGAGTGGTCTAGACCTGCTCTACCTGTAAATTATAGAGTGGTCTAGACCTGCTCTACCTGTAAATTATAGAGTGGTCTAGACCTGCTCTATCTGTAAATTATAGAGTGGTCTAGACCTGCTCTACCTGTAAATTATAGAGTGGTCTAGACCTGCTCTACCTGTAAATTATAGAGTGGTCTAGACCTGCTCTACCTGTAAATTATAGAGAGGTCTAGACCTGCTCTACCTGTAAATTATAGAGTGGTCTAGACCTGCTCTATCTGTAAATTATAGAGCGGTCTAGACCTGCTCTATCTGTAAATTATAGAGCGGTCTAGACCTGCTCTATCTGTAGTGTCTCGATATAACTTTCGTTCCGATTTGATACTATAAATAAAATTTAATTGAAGTAGCGAATCCAGATTTTTGACTGGTTAAGATTCTGGCGAATCCTCCTCCCGTCCTCAGTTCGTTACCACGGTAACCACATTAATGAAGTAAACGGCGTACTTCCTATGAATAAAATTGATGTAACCAACAGCTGACCCGCCGTGGTGCTGCCGTCGGGTTTGAAGGCCGGCCGGAGTTTCCCCAGACCGGCCAGAGTCGTCTCCGCCCGGACGCCGTCGTCTCTGTCCACCGTCACCTGCCGCTCGTTACCGTCGGCGTCCACAAACCGGGTGCTGACGGGAACGATCTCCCGCTCAAACACGCCCGTGCTCTGCGCCCGCGCCGCTCTGTAAAGGGGGGGTCAAAGGTCCCATGGCATGAAAATGTCACTTTATGATTAATATGCGTCCCTCCCAGCCTGCCTATGGCCCCCCAGTGACTAGACATGGTGATACATGGTGATAGGTGTAAACCGAGCCCTGGGTATCCTGCTCTGCCTTTGAGACAATGAAAGCTCAGATGGGCCGATCTGGAATCTCCCTCCCCTTTCTCTGCTTTGCCCACCCAGAGAATTTGGCCCCCCCATGAGAGAGAGACATCATGGCATATCTCCACCAGACTCCATGTAAATAATCACTACTTTTAGCGTGTATAGAGCAGCATATCTCCACCAGACTCCATGTAAATAATCACTACTTTTAGCGTGTATAGAGCAGCATATCTCCACCAGACTCCATGTAAATAATCACTACTTTTAGCGTGTCTAGAGCAGCATATCTCCACCAGACTCCATGTAAATAATCACTACTTTTAGCGTGTATAGAGCAGCATATCTCCACCAGACTCCATGTAAATAATCACTACTTTTAGCGTGTATAGAGCAGCATATCTCCACCAGACTCCATGTAAATAATCACTACTTTTAGCGTGTATAGAGCAGCATATCTCCACCAGACTCCATGTAAATAATCACTACTTTTAGCATGTATAGAGCAGCATATCTCCACCAGACTCCATGTAAATAATCACTACTTTTAGCATGTATAGAGCAGCATATCTCCACCAGACTCCATGTAAATAATCACTACTTTTAGCGTGTATAGAGCAGCATATCTCCACATGTAAATGGGTGAATTAAGAGTTTATTCCAACCAGACCAGAGTGGTGATTGTTGGAACAGTGGAAAGATGAACCAAGACGGCTTTTGGTAGTTTTATTTAGTTTCCGTTGACTTTGAATGAAGTGTGTTTTACGATGATAAAAGTAGTAATTATTTACATGGAGTCTGGTGGATTTGGCGATGACAACTGAGCACACTGAGAAAACCAAACACTTATTACAGCATTAGGAGTTTTTGAAGCAAAATGCACCAAAATCACTCACTTTTGCTGAGAGCTGAGAGCGAAGGCGTCCTGCTTTTCTCTGGAGATGCCGAACTTCTCCGCGACGTTCTCCGAGGTGATGCTGCAGGAATATGAAAACACAAACGTGGGCCGCTCATGTCAGACAGTCTGATGTCACATATCTGATATTATCATCATTGTGGGTTGCGATAACAAATGTCAGGAGAACACATTGAGAGCAGAGTCTGGTCTCACCCCATCGGGATGATGCAGTCTCTGGCCTTGTCGATGTCCGTCAGCCTGGAGCTCAGATCTCCTGGTTCCCCTATGGAACGCAGGGACATGCTCTCCACACTGACACACACACACACACACACACACACACACACACACACACACATGCACACACACACACACACACACACACACACACACACACGCATGCATGCACGCACACACACACACACACACACACACACACACAGAGACACAGATACGCATGCACACACACGCACACACACATGCACACACACACACACACACACACACACACAGAGACACAGATACGCATGCACACACACACACACACACAAATACACACACACGGAAATACAGACACACACAAATAAACACCAACACACAGAGACACAGAAACGCACGCACGCACACACGCACGCATGCATGCACACACACACACACACACACACACAAATAAACACAGAAACGCACACACACACACACAGTTTTATACTCTGGTGAAGAGAAAAAACGTTAAATACTTTAGAGAAATATAAAACATATACTACGTATATATATTATAATTTTTACAGAAGGAAGCGGAGACACCGACACCGACCCCGCTGGACCGACGCTCCCAAATCAGGGAAGATGGATAGTTTTACAGTACTTAATTAATTAATTAATTAACAAACATACCCACACGCGAGGCCCAGGTCAATGGATCTGCTCCTGATGGCTCCTACACACGGGTAACAACAGGGTAAATACACAGTGTATACTAATATATTTATTATAATACAATGTGTATTATATGCTATGAAGTGTTTTTATGATAGAAGTTGTAATATGTGGATTTATTTAAATGTTGCTGCGTGTGTGTGTAACAAGCATAGTGTGTCCCTGTGTGTCCACAGACCTGCACCTGAACACACCTCCCTGAAAGACCAGCACGCCCAGAATGCACCTGAACGCACCTCCCTGTAAGACCAGCACGCCCAGAATGCACCTGAACGCACCTCCCTGTAAGACCAGCACGCCCAGAATGCACCTGAACGCACCTCCCTGTAAGACCAGCACGCCCAGAATGCACCTGAACGCACCTCCCTGTAAGACCAGCACGCCCAGAATGCACCTGAACGCACCTCCTGTAAGACCTCCCTGTAAGACCAGCACGCCCAGAATGCACCTGAACGCACCTCCCTGTAAGACCAGCACGCCCAGAATGCACCTGAACGCACCTCCCTGTAAGACCAGCACGCCCAGAATGCACCTGAACGCACCTCCCTGTAAGACCAGCACGCCCAGAATGCACCTGAACACACCTCCCTGTAAGACCAGCACGCCCAGAATGCACCTGAACGCACCTCCCTGTAAGACCAGCACGCCCAGAATGCACCTGAACGCACCTCCATTTAAGACCAGCACGCCCAGAATGCACCTGAACGCACCTCCCTGTAAGACCAGCACGCCCAGAATGCACCTGAACGCACCTCCCTGTAAGACCAGCACGCCCATGGACGCAGGTGGATTTGCTATTAAAACGACGCGGCGCTGGACGCTCTTAAAATAACAAAGACACTTTCTTCGGGCGAGATTGTACCCTTTAAGTTTTTATTTCAATTTGTTTAAAATCTGAGTCATTTTGCGTGGCCGCGGTTCTAAAGTGTATGAACACGCTGTGGAGTGAAGAGTCGGTACCTGCGATGTTAAACAGAGCCTGCAGCCCAGAGGAGCACTGCCGGTTGACGGTGTAGACGGGTACGGTCTCTGGGAAGCCGCTGAAACAGAGACAGAGACGGGGACAGTGAGACTCGCTGGGACGGAGGGAATCAGGGCGGCTGGGTGAATCGGAGGTGAAGAGTCTGACCTGAGGAAGTGAGCCACTCGGGCCATCAGGGCGCCGGCGCCGGGCTGCAGCACGTTACCTGCAGACGGGTCACACAGGCAGAACAGAAATATTAGTTAATGTGAGAATCTGGGCATGAAGTTAACTTTATTGACCACCTGCCACAGTACATTATTACACATATTATTACATATCATTAGCGGCTTGGACATGTCCCCGTAGCCCTTTCCAGCCTTGTGGAGGTGCACAATTTAGTCTCTAGTGTCTTTGGACAGCTCTTTGGTCTTGGCCATGTTAGTAGTTGGATTCTTACTGATTGTATGGGGAGGACAGGTGTCTTTATGCAGCTAACGACCTCAAACAGGTGCATCTAATTTAGGATAATAAATGGAGTGGAGGTGGACATTTTGAAGACAGACTAACAGGTCTTTGAGGGTCAGAATTCTAGCTGATAGACAGGTGTTCAAATACTTATTTGCAGCTGTATCATACAAATAAATAGTTAGAAAATCATACATTGTGATTTCTGGATTTTTTTTTTAGATTATGTCTCTCACAGTGGACATGCACCTCCAGAAATCATTGAGGGGTCAATTTCAGACCCCTCATGATTTCTGGGAGAACTTGCAAAATAGCAGGGTGTTCAAATACTTATTTTCCTATGATATATATATATATATATATATATATATATATATATATATATATATATATATAGCCATATATATATATATATATATATATATATATATATATATATATATATATATATATATATATATATATATATATATAGGACTACTAGCCAGTCAGGAGCAGAGAGAGGGTCCTGCTACCTAGGTAAGGACTACTAGCCAGTCAGAAGCAGAGTATGAGGGCCCTGACAGTACCTACGTAAGGACTACTAGCCAGTCAGAAGCAGAGTATGAGGGTCCTGACAGTACCTAGGTAAGGACTACTAGCCAGTCAGAAGCAGAGTATGAGGGCCCTGACAGTACCTAGGTAAGGACTACTAGCCAGTCAGAAGCTTTTTCACTTTGTAAACCCCTAACATGCACAAAAAGAGAGATTTAACACAATAAAAGGAAAAGGGAAAAAGCCAAAAAGCATGATATGAGCCCTTAATGCAGACTGTGAGTCTGGTCGGCGTGGCGGGTCCTGGACCCTGTCTCACCGACACACACGTCCCCCAGCTTGTCCGGTGAAAGTCCAACATCTGTCAGCACAGCCGTCATCGCGGCACTCAGCAGCTCGTCCGGCGTGGTGTCCTGCAGAGACAACAAGGTGGAGACAATACGCGTTAGACGTCTCTCTTCGGCCATTTTGTGGTTGTTTTGAGTGTCTATTTGGTTGTTTTCTTTGTAATTTTGGGACGTTTCTTAGTTCTAATTTTCACAAATTGACCCGTTGTCCTATATCATGTTGTCCTCATGTTGTCCTCATGTTGTCCCCATGCTGTCCCCATGCTGTCCTCATGTTGTCCCCATGCTGTCCCCATGTTGCCCTCATGTTGTCTTCATGTTGCCCTCATGCTGTCTTCATGTTGTCCCCATGTTGTCCTCATGTTGCCCTCATGTTGTCCTCATGTTGTCCTCATGTTGCCCTCATGTTGTCCCCATGTTGCCCTCATGTCATCCTCATGTTGTCCTCATGTTGTCCTCATGTTGTCCTCATGTTGTCCTCATGTTGTCCTCATGTTGTCCTATATCAGTGTTCTTTTTAATTCCCCAAAATAACATGATTGATTCCACCCAACGCTCTTTGCCAAGTACAAATCTCTACTTTCATTAATTTTGGGGCGTCTTATTCAATTTTATAGCATTGTAAAACAAATGGAAGTGTTTTTGAAATAGTATTGAGTAAAAGTTGACATATTCCAGTCTGTGATTATCGTTTTTTAGTTGTTAGTTGTGTGTTTGTTTTTGAATGGTTTGTGTCTATTTTCAGTCATTTATTGTTTATTTGTGATGATTTAGTATTATTTAGTATTATTTTTGGGTCGTTTTTTACTCGTTATGTGTGTGTTTTTTGTCGTTTTTAAATCATGTATTGTTTCTTTGTGATTATTTTGGGTCCCTGTAGTAAACACTGGGTGGCTGTGTGTACACGTGGTCACTTAACGCGGGTTTGGGGGTTTTGAGGAACATCCGGGCCCCCGTGCCCGGACCCGGACCTACCTTGAACGCGCCCCTCTTCGCCTTCCCGACGGCCGTCCTCCGGCCGTGGACCACCACCACGTCCTCCGGGCTGCTGCTGCCCGCGCAGCCGCACTCGGTGCTCCATAGGTCCCGTCTGTGTTCAGGGGCCCCGGGGGGACACAGGTGGCCCGAAATCCTCCGTATTCTGTGCATGACGCCGAGAGAGCAGCAGTTTAACGTGAGAAGTCCCGCAGCTGCAGACGGGGCGCTGGGTTTGGACTCTGGTCCCTCGGCTGTCAGATAACACGTCCGTGTTGTTAGAGTCCGGACGGAAAGCGCGCAGGGACAAACTTCACGGACCGCGAGAAGCAAAGGAAGGACAATCAGAACCCGAATCAGTACATTTGCTCTGGTTTTTGGTGCATAACAATAAACATAGTGAGAGAGGAAATAAATAAAATAAAATAAAAGGATGCCGAAAACGTCATAAAATGTCGTACTTGAACCAGAGGGTGACGTACTATACTATGACTTTTGTTTTGACACAGCCTACTGTAGTATGTCAAAAAATCATAAAAAGTCATAGTATATTATGTAGAAAACATCATAAAAAATCATAATATAGTAATTTGAAAAAAAAGTCATAAAAAGTCGTAGTATAGTATGTCAAAAGTCTTAAAAAATCATAGCGTAGTATGTTGAAAAAAGTAAAAAATGTCATTGTATAGTATGTTGAAAAAGTCATAAAAACTCAGTATAATGTGTCATTAGTCATAAAGTCATAGTATAGTATGTCGAATAAAGTGATAGTATAGTATGTAAAAAAAAAAGCAATAATATAGTATCTAGAAAGAAATCATAAAAAGTCATAATATAGTATGTACAACAAAGTCATAGTATATGTCAAAATAAAATTCATGAAACAGTCATAGTGTTGTGGTTTGGGGTTTTGTTTGGGTTCATTTTCCCCTTTTCTTTGGCCTCCTTGTGTTTTTGTCCTTGTTTTCTCTCTGGTCTCGTGTTGCTGGTCCTGTCTTGTGCCTTTTTGTTCTACTTCCTGTTGTATTTTCTAATGGTTTGGTTTCCTGTCTTGTCTTGTCTTGTCCAGCTTTGCTTTGTTTGTCTGATTGTCCAGCCCCGCCCTGATGTGCTGCACCTGACGTCTCACCTGTTCCCCGTTACCTCATTACCTCATGTATTTAACCCCTGTGTTCCCTTTGTCTTTGTCTTTGTCTTTGTCTTTGTTTTCGACATACTATACTACGACTTTTTATGACTTTACTACTATACTATGACTTTTTTTTTTCGATATGATATACTACTGACTTTTTTTTGACATACTATAATACAACTTTTTTTTTGATATTATTATACTACGACTTTTTATGACTTTTTTTCGACATACTATGACTTTTTTCGGCAAACTATACTACTACTTTTTCGACATACTATACTACGACTTTTTATGACTTTTTTCAACATACTATACTACAATTGTTTTCGACATACTATACTACGACTTTTTTTTCGACATACTATACTCACGACTTTTTCTGCATACTACTTTTTTTGACATACTATACTACGACTTTTCGACATACTATACTACGACTTTTTATGACTTTTTTTCAACATACTATACTACAAATTGTTTTTCGACATACTATACTATACTTTTTGTCGACATACTATACTACGACTTTTTTCTGCATACTACTTTTTTTGACATACTATACTATGACTTTTTTTGACATACTATACTACGACTTTTTTTGACATACTATACTACGACTTTTTTTTTTTTTTTTGACATACTATACTACAACTTTTTTTCTGCTTACTACTTTTTTGACATACTATACTACAACTTTTGTTGACATACTATACTACAACTTTTTCAACATACTATACTACGACTTGTTTTGGCATACTATACTTATGTTTTTACATTTCTTTCGACCTTTTCAAAGTTTTTATGACTTTACTGCTATATTATGACTTTTTTTCGACATGATATACTATGACTTTTTTTTGACATACTATACTGACTTTTTTCAACATACTATACTACGACTTTTTTCTGCATACTACTTTTTTTGACATACTATACTACGACTTTTTTTTTTGATATTATTATACTACGACTTTTTATGACTTTTTTTTTCGACATACTATGACTTTTTTTTTCATTACCTCATGTATTTAACCCCTGTGTTCCCTTTGTCTCTTGTTAGATCCTTCTTGTTTCGCTGCCTGTCGACACCTCTCCTTTGTGCCAGCTCCTGTAGTCTCCTCTTCTCGTTTTGCCAGGTTTCCGTCCCCTGTGTTTGTTCCAGTCCTCGTGCTCCGGTTTTTTGTTCCCCCCTGGCTCCCTGTGCTTTTGGTGTTCTTGGACTCTGTTGCAGCTTGTTTTCCTTCAATAAACCTTTTTTTTTTGCCTTCTTACCGCTACACTGCGTTTGGGTCCTCCTTCCGTCCCACAACACATAGTATAATATGTAGAAAAAAGTCATAAAAACTCAGTATATGTCAATTAAAATCATAGTATAGTATGTTGTATAAAGTCATGAAAAAGTCACAGAATAGTATGACTTTTAAATAATTTCTATACTACGACTTTTTTCAACATATACAACAATTTTTTTTTTCTTACTTCAAATGCTGTAAAATTGACTAAAACACCCAAAATCAAAGCAAGTAGTGAACTGATTATTTCTTTAACTTGTGAAGAGCGTCGTACGGATCCATCCACATTATTTCTTTGGACAATTTATTTTGAAAACCCAAATATCTGATATAGAAACCTTTTGAAATTGGGTCAAATTTGACCCGAGGACAACAGATAAATACAAGTAACGCGAGCTTTAACATGTGATCCTTTTATTTCCAAATTTGTCACAACAACACATTCATAAGGCCACAGACTCACTGCACATTCAGGTTGGAATCAGATAGCATAGTATGTAGAAATCAAATCATAGCATAGTATGTAGAAATCAAATCATAGTATAGTATGTAGAAATCAAATCATAGTATAGTATGTAGAAATCAAATCATAGTATAGTATGTAGAAATCAAATCATAGCATAGTATGTAGAAATCAAATCATAGTATAGTATGTAGAAATCAAATCATAGCATAGTATGTAGAAATCAAATCATAGTATAGTATTTAGAAATCAAATCATAGCCTAGTATGTAGAAATCAAAACATAGTATAGTATGTAGAAATCAAATCATAGTATAGTATGTAGAAATCAAATCATAGTATAGTATAGTAAATGTATGTAGAAATCAAATCATAGCATAGTATGTAGAAATCAAATCATAGCATCGTATGTAGAAATCAAATCATAGCATCGTATGTAGAAATCAAATCATAGTATAGTATGTAAATCATAGTAAATCAAATCATAGTATAGTATGTAGAAAATCAAATCATAGCATAGTATGTAGAAATCAAATCATAGTATAGTATTTAGAAATCAAATCATAGCCTAGTATGTAGAAATCAAAACATAGTATAGTATGTAGAAATCAAATCATAGCATAGCATGTAGAAATCAAATCATAGCATCGTATGTAGAAATCAAATCATAGCCTAGTATGTAGAAATCAAATCATAGTATAGTATGTAGAAATCAAATCATAGAATTGTATGTAGAAATCAAATCATAGTATAGTATGTAGAAATTAAATCATAGTATAGTATGTAGAAATCAAATCATAGTATAGTATGTAGAAATCAAATCATAGTATAGTATGTAGAAATCAAATCATAGCATAGTATGTAGAAATCAAATCATAGCATAGTATGTAGAAATCAAATCATAGCATAGTATGTAGAAATCAAATCATAGATGTAGAAATCAAATCATAGCATAGTATGTAGAAATCAAATCATAGCATAGTATGTAGAAATCAAATCATAGCATAGTATGTAGAAATCAAATCATAGTATAGTATGTAGAAATCAAATCATAGCATAGTATGTAGAAATCAAATCATAGCATAGTATGTAGAAATCAAATCATAGTATAGTATGTAGAAATCAAATCATAGCATAGTATGTAGAAATCAAATCATAGTATAGTATGTAGAAATCAAATCATAGCATAGTATGTAGAAATCAAATCATAGATGTATGAAAATCAAATCATAGCATAGTATGTAGAAATCAAATCATAGCATAGTATGTAGAAATCAAATCATAGTATAGTATAGTATGTAGAAATCAAATCATAGCATAGTATGTTGAAATCAAATCATAGTATAGTATGTAGAAATCAAATCATAGCATAGTATGTAGAAATCAAATCATAGATGTAGAAATCAAATCATAGCATAGTATGTAGAAATCAAATCATAGTATAGTATGTAGAAATCAAATCATAGCCTAGTATGTAGAAATCAAAACATAGTATAGTATGTAGAAATCAAATCATAGCATAGTATGTAGAAATCAAATCATAGCCTAGTATGTAGAAATCAAATCATAGCATAGTATGTAGAAATCAAATCATAGCCTAGTATGTAGAAATCAAAACATAGTATAGTATGTAGAAATCAAATCATAGCATAGTATGTAGAAATCAAATCATAGCCTAGTATGTAGAAATCAAATCATAGCATATAGTATGTAGAAATCAAATCATAGCATAGTATGTAGAAATCAAATCATAGATGTAGAAATCAAATCATAGATGTAGAAATCAAATCATGGTATAGTATGTAGAAACAAATCATAGTATAGTATGTAGAAACCAAATCATAGTATAGTATGTAGAAATCAAATCATAGCCTAGTATGTAGAAATCAAATCATAGATGTAGAAATCAAATCATAGATGTAGAAATCAAATCATGGTATAGTATGTAGAAATCAAATCATAGTATAGTATGTAGAAATCACTTTTTTTCAACATACTATACTACGACTTTTTTCAACATATACTACGACTTTTTATGACTTTTTTTCGACATACTATACTACGAATTTTATGACTTTTTTTCGATATATTTTACTACGACTTTTTATTAATTTTTTTTTAACATAATATACTACGACTTTTTTCGGCATACTATACTACGACTTTTTTATGACTTTTTTTTCGACATACTATACTATGACTTTTTTTGATTTTTTAACAACATACTATGACTTTTTATGACATACTATACTACAACTTTATCGGCATACTATACTATGACGTTTTTTTTACATACTATACTACAACTTTTTCTGGCATATTGTACTACGACTTTTTATGACTTTTTTCGACATACTATACTACAACTTTTTTTTGACATACTATACTACGACTTTTTTTTTTACATACTATACTACGACTTTTTTATGGCATATTATACTACGATTTTTTTTCAACATATTATACTACGACTTTTTATAACTTTACTACTATACTATGACTTTTTTTCGACATGATATACTATGACTTTTTTTTGACATACTATACTGACTTTTTTTCGACATACTATACTACGACTTTTTTTGACATACTATACTACGACTTTTTTCGGCATACTATACTACGACTTTTTTTTGACATACTATACTACGACTTTTTCGGCATACTATACTGACTTTTTTTCCACATATTATACTACGACTTTTTGTGACTTTACTGCTATATTATGACTTTTTTTCGACATGATATACTATGACTTTTTATAACTTTACTACTATACTATGACTTTTTTTTTTTTTTCGATATACTACCACTTTTTTTGACATACTATACTGACTTTTTTTCAACATACTATACTACGACTTTTTTTTCGGCATACTATACTACGACTTTTTTTTTTTTGACATACTATACTGACTTTTTTTTCAACATACTATACTACGACTTTTTTTTTTCAACATACTATACTACGACTTTTTTTGACATACTATACTACGACTTTTTCGACATACTATACTACGACTTTTTTTGACATACTATACTGACTTTTTTTCAACATACTATACTACGACTTTTTTTCAACATACTATACTACGACTTTTTCGGCATACTATACTATGACTTTTTTTGACATATTATACTACGACTTTTTTTTTTGACATACTATACTACGACTTTTTTTTTCGACATACTATACTTTTTTTTTTTTTTGATATTATTATACTACGACTTTTTATGACTTTTTTTCGACATACTATGACTTTTTTTGGCAAACTATACTACTACTTTTTTGACCTACTATACTACGACTTTTTGACATACTATACTACGACTTTTTATGACTTTTTTTCAACATACTATACTACGAATTTTTTTCAACATACTATACTATGACTTTTTTCGGCATACTATATTACGACTTTTTTCGGCAAACTATACTACTACTTTTTTGACCTACTATACTACGACTTTTCGACATACTATACTACGACTTTTTATGACTTTTTTTCAACATACTATACTACGAATTGTTTTCGACATACTATACTATGACTTTTTTTGACATACTATACTACGACTTTTTTCGACATACTATACTACGACTTTTCTTCGGCATACTATACTACGACTTTTCTTCGGCATACTATACTACAACTGTTTTCTGCATACTACTTTTTTTGACATACTATACTACGACTTTTTTTGACATACTATACTACAACTTTTTTCTGCTTACTACTTTTTTTGACATACTATACTACAACTTTTGTTGACATACTATACTACGACTTTTTTCAACATACTATACTACGACTTTTTTTGGCATACTATACTTATGTTTTTACATTTCTTTCGACCTTTTCAAAGTTTTTATGACTTTACTGCTATATTATGACTTTTTTTCGACATGATATACTATGACTTTTTTTTGACATACTATACTGACTTTTTTCAACATACTATACTACGACTTTTTTTGACATACTATACTACGACTTTTTTTCGACATACTATACTACGACTTTTTTTCGACATACTATACTACGACTTTTTATGGCATATTATACTACGACTTTTTTTTTCAACATATTATACTACGACTTTTTATAACTTTACTACTATACTATGACTTGTTTTCGACATGATATACTATGACTTTTTTTTGACATACTATACAGACTTTTTTTTGACATGATATACTACGACTTTTTTTTGACATACTATACTACGACTTTTTCGGCATACTATACTACAACTTTTTTATGGCATATTATACTACGACTTTTTTTCTACATATTATACTACGACTTTTTATGACTTTACTACTATACTATGACTTTTTTTCGATATGATATACTATGACTTTTTTTTGACATACTATAATACAACTTTTCCGGCATACTATACTATGACTTTTTTTGACATACTATACTACGACTTTTTTTTGACATACTATACTACGACTTTTTTCGACATACTATACTACGACTTTTTTCTGCATACTACTTTTTTTGACATACTATACTATGACTTTTTTTGACATACTATACTACGACTTTTTTCTGCATACTACTTTTTTTGACATACTATACTATGACTTTTTTCGACATACTATACTACGACTTTTTTCTGCATACTACTTTTTTTGACATACTATACTACGACTTTTTTCTGCATACTACTTTTTTTGACATACTATACTACGACTTTTTTCTGCTTACTACTTTTTTTGACATACTATACTACAACTTTTTTTGACATACTATACTATGACTTTTTTCGACATACTATACTACGACTTTTTTCTGCATACTACTTTTTTTGACATACTATACTACAACTTTTTTTCTGCTTACTACTTTTTTTGACATACTATACTACAACTTTTTTTGACATACTATACTACGACTTTTTTTGACATACTATACTACGACTTTTTTTGACATACTATACTACGACTTTTTTTGACATACTATACTACGACTTTTTTTGACATACTATACTACGACTTTTTTCGACATACTATACTTTTTTTTTGATACTACTTTTTTTGACATACTATACTACGACTTTTTTTCGACATACTATACTACGACTTTTTTCTGCATACTACTTTTTTTGACATACTATACTACAACTTTTTTTACTATACATACTATACTATACTACTTTTTTCTGCTTACTACTTTTTTTTGACATACTATACTACAACTTTTTTTGACATACTATACTACGACTTTTTTTTTGACATACTATACTACAACTTTTTTTGACATACTATACTAGGACTTTTTTTGACATACTATACTACGACTTTTTTTGACATACTATACTACAACTTTTTTTGACATACTATACTACGACTTTTTTTCGGCATACTATACTACAACTTTTTTCTGCATACTACTTTTTTTGGCATACTATACTATGACTTTTTTCGGCATACTATACTACGACTTTTTTCAACATACTATACTTATGTTTTTACATTTTTCGACCTTTTCAAAGTTCTTTTATCCTTTTTTTTTTTTTACTTCAAATGCTGTAAAACTGACTAAAACACCCAAATTCAATGCAAGTAGTGAACTGATTATTTAATAAATAAAAATAACCAGAGCTTTAACATGTGATCCTTTTATTTCCAAATTTGTCACAACAACACATTCATAAGGCCACAGACTCACTGCACATTCAGGTTGGAATCAGAGAAACAGGAAGCAAAGACATCCAAAAATATGCAGTATAGAATCATATAAAACTTGTTTTTTCTCCATTTTCAGAGAGAGCTGATGGAGAAGAAGTGCATCAGGGCCAGGGCTGCAGTCAAGACCACCTTAGTCGAGTCCAAGACAAGTCCAAGACCAGGACTAGTCGAGTCCAAATCAAGACCGAGTCCAAAGAGGTTCGAGTCCGAGTCGAGACCGAGTCCAGGACAGGAAAAAAGTCTTATGCATGACAGTATCAAGACAATGATTTTGGGTTTCACTTTCCCTCCAATATTATTATCAACATAATAAAGACACCTGGACTCGGTCCAGACCAAAAGCTTGCCCATATTGGGCAAGACCAGTGGCCGAGACCGGGACAAGTCCGAGTCCAAATACTAGCGAGTACGAGACCAAAGAAAAACGGTCTTGAGTCCAGGACCAGTCTCGAGTCCTACAGCCCTGGTAAGGACACAACCAAGGAAATATTTACACGATTGCAACATCGATGAAACACTAAATCAGGATGTAGTACAAACAGGAAGGCATGTTTTTCAAAATAAAAGCACAGACGTTGTTGACTATGTATAGTGAATGTAGTAGCAGGAGGGCTGGGTATCGCTGGGATATTCGGAATCGATTCGATTCTGCTTCACAAGGTCCCGATATATTTTTGTTACTATATACATTTCACTCGGATATTAAAGCGCTTCTCAGGCTCCGTCTCCACGGCAACGTTTTGGCTTTTAAGCGTTATGTTTTGAGCCAAAAGTGATGTCGGTGCACCGAGTGTTTTCATCTCCAGAAGAACTAATCCCTGGTTAAACTAACACACCCAGACCTCATATCTCAACAACAACCTGGTATACTGGACATGAACAGGACGCAGTTACCATGGTAACCTTATATCTCACCATCCTGGTATACTGGACATGAACAGGACGCAGTTACCATAGTAACCTTATATCTCATTATCCTGGTATACTGGACATGAACAGGAAGCAGCGTGGAGACTCCGCCCACTGGTGGTAGTTACCATGGTAACTTTAGTAGTTTTAAGTCTCAGAGAACGAGACGAGGGGGAAACGCCAGAGCAGGGGGAATGAGAGGGGGAACACCAGAGCAGGGGGAATGAGAGGAGGAACACCAGAGGAGGAGGAATGAGAGGGGAAACACCAGAGCAGGGGGAATGAGAGGGGGAACACCAGAGCAGGGGAATGAGAGGGGGAACACCAGAGCAGGGGGGAATGAGAGGGGAAACACCAGAGCAGGGGGAAAGAGAGGGGAAACGCCAGAGCAGGGAGAATGAGAGGGGAAACGCCAGAGCAGGGGGAATGAGAGGGGGGAAACACCAGAGCAGGGGGAATGAGAGGGGGAAACACCAGAGCAGGAGGAATGAGAGGGGGAACACCAGAGCAGGGGGAATGAGAGGGGGAATGAGAGGGGGAACACCAGAGCAGGGGGAATGAGAGGGGGAATGAGAGGGGGAACACCAGAGCAGGGGGAATGAGAGGGGGAATGAGAGGGGGAACACCAGAGCAGGAGGAATGAGAGGGGAAACACCAGAGCAGGGGGAATGAGAGGGGGAAACACCAGAGCAGGAGGAATGAGAGGGGAACACCAGAGCAGGGGGAATGAGAGGGGAAACACCAGAGCAGGAGGAATGAGAGGGGGAAACACCAGAGCAGGGGGAATGAGAGGGGGAAACACCAGAGCAGGAGGAATGAGAGGGGGAAACACCAGAGCAGGGGGAATGAGAGGGGAAACACCAGAGCAGGGGGAATGAGAGGGGGAGCAGAAGATATTCCTTTTTCAACCCAAAACATAGCGGTGTAAATGTCGCCTGAGACAACGGACGCTGTAAAATGAACAGAAATCTCTAACCTGCTGCATTATGAACATATGAACGTTACGAAATCATCCCAAAGCAGTTACATACACAGAAAAATATACAAGTGCTTTTCTTTTCTCCTTGCCAAAATTTCGCCCAACTTTGGGCGTTATGTAGCATGACATAAATTCCTCCCCATCAACCACAAAACACTGTCATCGCCTTTTCCGTCATTTTTGTCACTTTCTCAATGTTTTGGGTGTTTTTTTTGATGTTTTTTCCAAAGTTATTTGATATTTTTAATGTTGACATTTTCAGCGCTTATTTCGACGGCCCAGTTTTTGTGATAAAAAAAACTGAAAACAGGTCAAATTTGACCCAAAGACAACATGAGGGTTTAACTCTTTGGTGCCGGATGCCTGACACATCTACAAAGATGCGTTGCGCATCCTTTGAACCTCCGCCCGGCTGCTGCGTGGCGCAGCATTTTGTGTATTTCTTTTCATGGCCATATGCAGCAGAGAACGCATGTATGTCATTGGTTCAAATACACATGAGGCGGGTCTTGTTGGCCATTTAAAGCCATGTGACCACTAAAACTGTACTGTAGTTTGCTGAAAATCATGTCAATCAACCAGACATAGGAATATGCGTTTGTTTATGATTTTTTATGTACTGTAGACGAATGCGAAAAAATGTCTCCGACAGAGGAGCATTTTGACAGCGATTTTGGGATAAACATGACCCGTTTGTGCCGGATGCTACCCGACATGTCTACCGCCGGTCAAAAATGTGCTCCTATATGTATGTACCATTTTTCGCTAGTATCTCTCAAAAACATAAACAAAAAATATAAATGTATGTACTGGTTGCATTGAAATGATTTTCAACAAACTACAGTACATTTTAGTGGTCACATGGTTTATGTATGTACAATGTAAGTATATATTTGTATGACAGTGCGTTTACAGTCATGAAAAAGACCGTTTAATATGCTGCGCCACGCAGCAGACGGCCCAGGTTCAAAGTTGCGCAACGAACGCAGTAACTTGTGTCGCCGCTGACATCCGCACCAAAGAGTTAAAACCGAACCTCTTACAAAGATCGATGTCGGGATCTTACGAATCGATGTCGGATCGTACAAATAAAGATCAATTTTAATTTAAGCCATACTGCGTAGTACTGTTCTTTAAATATCTTTAAACACAACAAGAATTTCAGGTACATTTTGTATGAAATGCACCTTTAAATCGCCACATTTTGAGAACTCCGGAGCACCAGAGGAAGGTTTCAGCGTGTCTGAAGTACAGGAGTGAGTAATAACACACTGGAGGGTGATCAGCTGTTATAATATTATCATATTATTATTATTAATATATTATTATTATATGTTCTTCAGTTACAGCAACGACTCTCTCAAATGTTAAAAAATGTTAAAAGTACGGAGGCGTAATGCTGCCGTGCCTGAAAAAAAAAGTAGTATATATGTATGTATGCAGTATAAATGTATGTATATATGTATGTACTGTATGTATGCAGTATAAATGTATGTAGTATATATGTATGTACTGTATGTATGCAGTATAAATGTATGTAGTATATATGTATGTACTGTATGTATGTAGTATATGTACTGTATGTATGTAGTATAAATGTATGTATGTAGTATATATGTATGTACTGTATGTATGTAGTATATATGTATGTACTGTATGTATGTAGTATATATGTATGTACTGTATGTATGTAGTATATATGTATGTACTGTATGTATGCAGTATAAATGTATGTAGTATATATGTATGTACTGTATGTATGTAGTATATATGTATGTACTGTATGTATGTAGTATATATGTATGTACTGTATGTATGTAGTATATATGTATGTACTGTATGTATGCAGTATAAATGTATGTAGTATATATGTATGTACTGTATGTATGTAGTATAAATGTATGTATTGTATGTATGCAGTATAAATGTATGTAGTATATATGTATGTACTGTATGTATGTAGTATATATGTATGTACTGTATGTATGCAGTATAAATGTATGTAGTATATATGTATGTACTGTATGTATGTAGTATATATGTATGTACTGTATGTATGTATAAATGTATGTAGTATATATGTATGTATATATGTATGTATGTATATATGTATGTACTGTATGTATGCAGTATAAATGTATGTAGTATATATGTATGTACTGTATGTATGTAGTATAAATGTATGTATTGTATGTATGCAGTATAAATGTATGTAGTATATATGTATGTACTGTATGTATGTAGTATATATGTATGTACTGTATGTATGCAGTATAAATGTATGTAGTATATATGTATGTACTGTATGTATGTAGTATATATGTATGTACTGTATGTATGCAGTATAAATGTATGTAGTATATATGTATGTACTGTATGTATGTAGTATAAATGTATGTACTGTATGTATGCAGTATAAATGTATGTAGTATATATGTATGTACTGTATGTATGTAGTATATATGTATGTACTGTATGTATGCAGTATAAATGTATGTAGTATATATGTATGTACTGTATGTATGTAGTATATATGTATGCACTGTATGTATGCAGTATAAATGTATGTAGTATATATGTATGTACTGTATGTATGTAGTATATATGTATGTACTGTATGTATGTAGTATATATGTATGTACTGTATGTATGCAGTATAAATGTATGTATGTGGTATGTATGTATGTATATATTATGTATGTACTGTATATGTATGTATGTATATATGTATGTATGTATATATTATGTATGTACTGTATATGTATGTATGTATATATTATGTATGTATATGTATGTATATATGTATGTTTGTATATATGTGTATGTATATATGTATGTATGTATATATTATGTATGTATATGTATGTATATATGTATGTTTGTATATATGTGTATGTATATATGTATGTATATATTATGTATGTATATGTATGTATATATGTGTATGTATATGTGTATGCATGCATATATGTATGTATGTATATATTATGTATGTATATGTATGTATATATGTGTATGTGTATGTATGTATATATGTATGTATGTATATATGTATGTATGTATATATTATGTATGTACTGTATATGTATGTATGTATATATGTATGTATGTATATATGTATGTATGTATATATTATGTATGTACTGTATATGTATGTATGTATATATTATGTATGTATATGTATGTATATGTGTATGTATGTATATATGTATGTATGTATATATTATGTATGTATATGTGTATGTATGTATATATGTATGTATGTATATGTGTATGTATGTATATATGTATGTATGTATATATTATGTATGTATATGTATGTATATTTGTGTATGTATATACTATGTATGTATATATGTATGTATGTATATATTATGTATGTATATATGTGTATATGTTTATATGTATGAATGCATTTTGTTTTTGTCATTTGAACCACAAAACAAAACAACTAGAAAACACCCTTTTGTTGTTGTTTTAAACCAAAAACGGTAAAAAAAAAAAAAAACTAAATTAAAATAAAAAAGAGCCGTTCTGGTTCCGTTTTGGTTTCTGAATCCAAAAAACGACTAAACCAAAATTCAAATAACAGTCCGTTTTTTTTTTTTTTGTTGAAATTCTTATTTTAATTTCTCCGTTTGAAAATCTCCATTAAAAGAACCAAGTGACCCGGAAGTAAGAGTAAATACAGCCTATCAAAATAAAAGCCAAGCTTTTAGAACGGGCGTAACAAAAAAAACTCAATCAGTAATTTAGGCCGATGTGAACCTGGACCCAAAGAAATACGTCAGCAGCAGTAGTTTATTACAGCGATTTAACATCGTACACATCCCCAGCCGCGTTAAAAACAACAAAAACAAAGGTGCTTCTTCTAGTTGTTTTGTTTTGTTTTTGTGGTTCAAACGAAAAAACTAAACTATCAAAACGTGCACGGGCCGTGAGCGGCTGCTCCCCACGTCTACAGATTTGGGGTTTAATTTTACTGAAAAAAAGCAATGACCACAACTCAACAGCTGCTCTGAAACAACAACAACAACAACAACAACAACAACAACAACGGAGGTGTGAAGGAATGTGAGGATTAATAAAGAGAATATGAGCAGAAGAAAACACTTTAAAATGTAGCCGTCCTTCTTTTTTAGCGCTGCCTGTTGTGCTCAATTCAACATTCAATTTGTTCAATAAAAGCGAGTTTTAAATACAACAAGTTGTTGTATTTTAGCAGAATACTGAAAGCAGAGTACACTTTAACCCTCCTGGTGTCCTCGGCTCAAAATCGACCCGTTTTAAAAAAAATGTCTATATTTGAAATATGGGTTTCTTTTTAACCAAATCACCAAAAAAAAAAATGGATGGATTCCACGCAGCGCTCTTTGCAAAATATAATTGATCACTTTCATTGAATTTCGGGTGTAAATTGAAATGGTTTCAAATCAGAATCCACTCAACATTCCTCTGATCTTAACTATTAGTCCAAATAACTCATAATTTCTGCTTTATTAGCTCAAATATTAGGTATAATTCTATATAAATGAGGGTTATTGACCATGGATTCCAAAAAGTAGTAAAACTAGTAAGGTGTGGTGTTAATGACAAAAAAAAAATAATGATGTAAAATGTCGAAAAAATGGGTAAAAAAAAAAAAAAAGTTTTAATCTTTTTGACCCGGGAGGACAACACAAGGGTTAATGTGTGTTTATTTTTCACAAGTTATACCGCGATATTCAACAACGTTATCGCATATTTTCCTCTATCGTGTAGCCTTACTTAGCCGTAACTTCCGAAGTCCGTTTCTCCTCAAACAGCTTCCTGAGAACTCGTCTCCACACTCAGAAGATACAGTCCCACGTGGCAGTGAAGCAGGAAGTACCGACGGCCGAGTGGAGCGCCGTGAACCGGTGTCTTTATTTCCTGAGCCCACTAGATGGCGCTCTCTGTTCAACAGTTGGTTGGGGATGTAGTGAACTGCAACGCCTCAGGCCTTTCTCTTAAAACCAAGAGCGCCATCTAGTGGGCTCAGAACATAAAGACACTGGTTCACAAAGCTTCATTTGGCCGTCGCTAGCAGGAATCTCTGCAGCCGACCGGTCTCACTCCGAAGACGTGAAATACGGACGTTTGGTCAGGTGTTTGTCGGTGTTATATGACGTAAAGGAGACCTTTAGCGTCATATAACATGCTTGGTTGTCTCCTTTAGCGTCATATAACACGCTTGGTTGTCTCCTTTAGCGTCATATAACATGCTTGGTCGTCTCCTTTAGCGTCATATAACACGCTTGGTCGTCTCCTTTAGCGTCATATAACACGCTTGGTCGTCTCCTTTAGCGTCATATAACACGCTTGGTTGTCTCCTTTAGCGTCATATAACACGCTTGGTCGTCTCCTTTAGCGTCATATAACACGCTTAATTGTCTCCTTTAGCGTCATATAACACGCTTGGTCGTCTCCTTTAGCGTCATATAACACGCTTGGTTGTCTCCTTTAGCGTCATATAACACGCTTGGTTGTCTCCTTTAGCGTCATATAACACGCTTGTTGTCTCCTTTAGCGTCATATAACACACGCTTAATCGTCTCCTTTAGCGTCATATAACGTTGGTCGTCTCCTTTATCATATAACACGCTTGGTTGTCTCCTTTAGCGTCATATAACACGCTTAATCGTCTCCTTTAGCGTCATATAACTGCGTTGTCGTCTCCTTTAGCGTCATATAACACGCTTAATCGTCTCCTTTAGCGTCATATAACACGCGTGGTTGTCTCCCTTTAGCGTCATATAACAACCTCCTTTAGCGTCATATAACACGGAATATGTCTCCTTTAGCGTCATATAACACGCTTGGTCGTCTCCTTTAGCGTCATATAACACGCAGTTGTCTCCTTTAGCGGATATAAACGCAGGTCGTCTCCTTTAGCATCATATAACACGCTTAATTGTCTCCTTTAGCGTCATATAACAGCACCGTATCGGGTGTTGAAAGAGGGAAATTCCTTATAGGGAGGCTGGTCGGGGGGGCGGATGGGTCAAACACAGGACTTTCACCCAGGTTCGTGTCCTTAACCGTCCCGTTATTCCCGCGTGTCACGGAACCGCAAAGCCACCCCCCACGACCAAAGCGTGTTATATGACGCTAAAGGAGACGACCAAGCGTGTTATATGACGCTAAAGGAGACGACCAAGCGTGTTATATGACGCTAAAGGACAACCAAGCGTTATATGACGCTAAAGGAGACAACCAAGCTGACAAATGATGCTAAAGAAGACAACTAAGCGGTTATATGAGACAACCAAGCTAAAAGAAGACAACTGCTAATATGGTAAAGGAGACAATTACGCCGCGCTAAAGGAGACAACTAAGTCCAGTTATATGACGCTAAAGTAGACCAAGCATGTTATATAACGCTAAAGTAGACGACTGCTGCAGTTTATATGACGCTAAAGGAGACTCCAAGCGTGTTAAATGCTGCTGCAATATGACGCTAAAGGAGACAAACCAAGCTGTTATATGACGCTAAAGGAGACAAACTGCCGCGTGACGCTAAAGTAGACGACCAAGCTGCAGTTATATGATGCTAAAGTAGACAACCAAGCGTGTTATATGATGCTAAAGGTCTCCTTTACTGTCCAAACATCCGTATTTTACGAGATGGGAGTGAGAATGTGTTGCGGGCGTCTCTCAGGCGTAGAAGATGAGTTCGGGGATCTGGCCCCCCTGCACGCCGGTGCCGTTGGTGCTATCTGACGAGCACTGGAACTGGAAGGTCACTTTCCCGCACTGCACCTCCGTCATGCCCTCCTGGCCGAAGTAGCTCAGCTCGTTGCCGTCCAGCACCACGCTGGCGGTGTAGAAGGTGTCGGGCTCGATCTGCACCGGGTAGTCGAAGGACACGGGGAACGTGCTGCTGGAGCCGTCCGAGAAGTACTTGATGATCCGCTGCGCCATCGACACGCCCTGGCGCTTCAGCTCGATCTTGGCGCTGTACTCTGCCGAGCCGCAGCTGGAGCCGTACAGGCCGAAGCCGGCGATGAAGACGCGCTTGTCCACGGCGAACTGGATGCTGTCGCAGCGGCCGCGGTAGCGCCACTGGTTGCTCCGGTAGGCGCACGACTGGAAGCGGTGGCAGCGCTGCGGCGCGAGGCCTTTGCGCGGTTTGGTGCAGAACAGGAGTTCGGGCTTGTTGGCGGCGGTGTACCACAGGAAGATGTCGTTGGTCTCGTTGAGCGTGAGGACGCCGGACTGCGCCGCTCCGTTGGCGAAGTCCTCCAGCACCATGGTGGGGATGCGGATGAGGTAGATGGCCTTGCCGAGCGCCAGCCGCTTGTTCTCGATCGTCGGCGCCAGGTCTTGCCGCTGGCACTCGGCCTCCGCCCAGCTCAGCGCTGCCTCAAACACCACCATCTCTTTGGCGTTGAGCGTCTCGCGCCGCAGGATGCTCTCCAGCGTCTGCGCGTCGATGTCACAGAAACCCTCGGAGCGCAGGGCGAGCTCGGCCTGGGCGTCGATCACCTCCCAGCAGCGCTGCGTCAGGTCGGGCTCCTCAAACAGGCAGCTCTGCGACAGCAGGACGCAGGCGTTCTTGGCGCTCAGGCTCGTCTCCAGGAAGTTGACGCATGCCCGGGCCAGGTGAGGCACGATGTACTTCTTAGCGGCGTAGAGCGTGGCGAGCACAGTGTCGGCGCACAGGTCGATCTCGTCACAGTAGATGTACCTGGAAGAGAGAGGGCGGAATTAGTGCCTTCACTTCAGAAAAGTACATTTGAGTTTCACTGAGCGCCCGGCCGATAAAGGATCATACCAATACGAATATTTGGTTATTTAAATTGGATTTTGAAATAACCAAATAGTCGTATCGGTTGGGCTCTACTTGAGAAACATGGTATTTTATTGTTCACCGTTCCCTGACTTTCCAGCATCGTTGTTCTCTCTTTCCCCTCATAGAGCAGCATTAGTACCCTACGTCATTCCCACCACCCGCTGCACACACACCCTGACTATACCCTAATAAACACTGACTGAATCAGAGGCGGACGTACTTCAACATGGCCAGGAACGAAGGAGGCTCCACATCAGGGATCCGGATCTCTTCCTGGTCCTCGGCCAGTTCTCCATAAAACATGGCGTGGAACACGGAGCTGCCGACAGCCAGGACGTACTGAGAGAGCACATTAACAACATAAGAGACAAGAACGCCGCTTACAGCGGGAACAAATATCATACAAGACTCACTTTTTACATTTGATTTCCTGATCATTTAGATATTTAGTCCGTGGCCTGATTTTTATGACTGAAATGTATTTAATTTTAATAAACCACATCGGTAACGGTTGTACCGAGCCTCTAAAAAGAGACATTTTGTGAGTCCAACAAAAGACAAAGAAAAAAAGACACAAAAACACTGAGAAGCAACATAAAAACAAACAAAAAGACACATAAAACAGACACAATAAGAAAGACCAAAAACCAACTGCAACCAACCAACTGATACCAACTGGAACCAACTGGAACCAACCGGAACCAACCTACTAGAACCAATGGAACCAACCAACTGGAACCAATGGAACCAACTGGAACCAACTGGAACCAACCAGCTGGAAAGAACTGGAACCAACCAACTGGAACCAATGGAACCAACTGGAACCAACCAACTGGAACCAACCAGCTGGAACCAACTGAAACCAACCTACTGGAATCAACCAACTGGAACCAACCTACTGGAACCAACCTACTGGGACCAACCTACTGGAATCAAGCAACTGGAACCAGCTGGAACCAACCAACCGGAACCAACCGGAACCAACTGGAACCAGCTGAACGCAGTGGTGTAGACGAGCCTCGGGCCGGTACGGCCTGCAGAAGCCAAAGAGGTTTTACCTTGTGTCCCGGTACTCGCTGCGTCCCGCCAGGCGGCCCGACCACGAAGTGGACATCCGCCATCATCTCATTGTTGAACATGACTGAATTCCTGCAAAGACACGCCATTCACAACCATTTAATCTTACATCTAAACACAAAACACTAAAAAAAAAACACCTTTGTATTTACAGGCCGTCCCATTCAGGATCTTCTGACCGCTTGGTCAGGTGCCATTGTCGTTGTTATTGACGTTAAAAGTCTCCTTTAGTGTCGTATAACACTCTTTACCTAAACACGCTTGGTCGGGACTAATGGCGTCTCTTTTGACACGCTTGGCGGGACTATTGGCGTCTCTTTTGACACGCTTGGCGGGACTATTGGCGTCTCTTTTGACGTGCTTGGCGGGACTATTGGCGTCTCTTTTGACGTGCTTGGCGGGACTATTGGCGTCTCTTTTGACACGCTTGGCGGGACTATTGGTGTCTCTTTTGACACGCTTGGCGGGACTATTTGCGTCTCTTTTGACACGCTTGGTCGGGACTATTGGCGTCTCTTTTGACACGCTTGGCGGGACTATTGGCGTCTCTTTTGACACGCTTTTTGACGTGCGGGACTATTGGCGTCTCTTTTGACGTGCTTGGTGGGACTATTGGCGTCTCTTTTTTGGCCGTCGCTTTGGTCGGGACTATTGGCGTCTCTTTTTGACGTGCTTGGTCGGGACTATTGGCGTCTCTTTTGACCCAGCTTGGTCGGGACTATTGGCGTCTCTTTTTGGTCGACGTGCTTTTGATCGGGACTATTGGCGTCTCTTTTGACGTGCTTGGTCGGGACTATTGGCGTCTCTTTTGACATGCTTGGTCGGGACTATTGGCGTCTCTTTTGACGTGCTTGGTCGGGACTATTGGCGTCTCTTTTGACGTGCTTGGTCGGGACTATTGGCGTCTCTTTTGAGCGTGCTTTTGGCGGGATTATTGGCGTCTCTTTTGGCGTGCTTGGTCGGGACTATTGGCGTCTCTTTTGACGTGCTTTTTTGGTCGGGACTATTGGCGTCTCTTTTGACGTGCTTGGTCGGGACTATTGGCGTCTCTTTTGACGTGCTTGGTCGGGACTATTGGCGTCTCTTTTGACGTGCTTGGTCGGGACTATTGGCGTCTCTTTTGACGCGCTTGGTCGGGACTATTGGCGTCTCTTTTGACGTGCTTGGCGGGACTATTGGCGTTTCTTTTTGGCGTGCTTTTGGTCGGGACTATTGGCGTCTCTTTTGACGTGCTTGGTCGGGACTATTGGCGTCTCTTTTTACGTGCTTGGCGGGACTATTGGCGTCTCTTTTGACGTGCTTGGTCGGGACTATTGGCGTCTCTTTTGACGTGCTTGGTCGGGACTATTGGCGTCTCTTTTGACGTGCTTGGTCGGGACTATTGGCGTCTCTTTTGACGTGCTTGGCGGGACTATTGGCGTCTCTTTTGACTTGGCGGGACTATTGCGTCTCTTTTGACACGCTTGGTCAGGACTATTGGCGTCTCTTTTGACTTGGCGGGACTATTGGCGTCTCTTTTGGCGTGCTTGGCGTCTCTTTTTGACGTGCTTCTCTTTTGACGGGCGGGACTATTGGCGTCTCTTTTGACACGCTTGGTCGGGACTATTGGCGTCTCTTTTGACACGTCTCTTTTGCTTGGTCAGGACTATTGGCGTCTTTTTGACGCGCTTGGCGGGACTATTGGCGTCTCTTTTGACACGCTTGGTCAGGACTATTGGCGTCTCTTTTGACGCGCTTGGCGGGACTATTGGCGTCTCTTTTGTCTCTTTTGACGTGCTTGTCGGGACTATTGGCGTCTCTTTTGACGCGCTTGGCGGGACTATTGGCGTCTCTTTTGACACGCTTGGCGGGACTATTGGCGTCTCTTTTGACACGCTTGGTCAGGACTATTGACGTCTCTTTTGACACGCTTGGTCAGGACTATTGCCGTCTCTTTTGACGTGCTTGGCGGGACTATTGGCGTCTCTTTTGACGTGCTTGGCGGGACTATTGACGTCTCTTTTGACGTGCTTGGTCGGGACTATTGGCGTCTCTTTTGACGTGCTTGGTCGGGACTATTGGCGTCTCTTTTGACGTGCTTGGTCGGGACTATTGGCGTCTCTTTTGACGTGCTTGGCGGGACTATTGGCGTCTCTTTTGACATCTCTTTTGACGTGCTTGGCGGGACTATTGGCGTCTCTTTTGACGTGCTTGGCGGGACTATTGCCGTCTCTTTTGACGTGCTTGGTCGGGAATATTGGCGTCTCTTTTTGAAGCAGACAGACATGGGTGTGCTAGCTAGCTGAATTACCATTAGAATAGTCATATAATATAATATATGTATATATATATATATATATATATATAAAAAGTTAGTTAGTGATGGTTGGTTCCCACTGACCTCTCCCGCAGGGTGGGGAACAGGCCCTGCCAGTTGCAGCAGCCCTGCGCGGCGACGGTGGTGTTGTTGTTGGTGAGGTTCTGCTGTTGGTACTGCTGCTGGACGGAGGCGGCGGCGGTGCTGCTCGCTGAGGCGGAGGGGACCAGCTTCTTGGTGGGATACAGCTCTGCAGCCATTATCTTACAGTCAGACGGCAGGCCGGGTCCCGGCAGCTCCGGGGCCGGCGGACTCAACGGCTGCTGTCGGACCGGCGGAGTCTGGAGAGCGCTGCCGGGAAATAGACTTCTTTATTTCATTTGGATTTTTGGCTCCATTTGGCAATTTAGATAGATAGATAGATAGATAGATAGATAGATAGATAGACAGAAATAAAATGGGAAATTATAGTGTTCCAGCAGCTAAATCAGTCACACAGCACAGAATATAAATATAATGAAATAATAATGTTTCAACAGAACAGGAAACTTAAGATATGAAAGTCCTTTGAACAAAAACACATTAACAAAAAAAGTTTATATCGACTCACAGAGTAACTTTACATTTAATAACTGCAGTGCTGGTTGTATTCTATGTGTGGAACAACTGTTTATATCTGCATCTTTTTTGTACTACTTACATTTCAACTTGCACTGCTGACTGTTTATTTACAGTACCAATTGTTTACATATACATCTGCAATACCGTACTTTAACTGTAATATGCAATTACTCTCCACTGCACTTTAATTCGGATAGCTTCTGCCCAAACTTTATTTATACTACCTTAAATCATTGTTATACTGCTCATTTTAGCCTAACTTATTATATCTATCTGTAAAAACTCTGTCCATAATAATAGCCGTCTGTATACTAGGGTTAGGGTATTTTCTTTTCATGTTACTTTCTACTTCTACTCCACTACATTCATCTGACAGCTTTAGTTACTAGTTACTTTAATTACTGGTTACCTTAGTTACTAGTTACTTTACACATTAATATTTCTGCACGCACACTCACACACCTCTCTCACTCACTCACACACTTGTAGTTTATAAGTCTGATGTTTATTATAAAGTAACCATAGCAACAATATAAGGGCTCCAGGTCCAGCTGAGATGATGACGTCATCAAACGCACAGCTGATTGGGTCCTGTAGTCTAAAACGGGAGGATTTAACTGAAGTATCGCTATCAATGCAGGATGTGTACTTGTAGTACTGTTACAGCGTGGTAGTAGTAGTACTTTTACTGATATTTAAACTGGTTGAGCTAGCCGTAAAGCTAGCCACACGTCCTCGTCCTTAACCCCCGGATGGTTTCCATGACGACACATTAACCAAACCCCGACAACACGCAACGAGCCGGGATAATTTAGGATAATAACAGAAACTCAGATAACGTCCAAACCGCTTCCTTTACGTCTTAACGGTAGCATGTTTATGCTAGCGCTAGTTAGCTAGCTAGCTAGCTGGCTGACTCCCTAAAAGGCCGTTTTTCCAAAATAACGTCTCGGTAATATTAACATATCTGGTTAATAACTCGGTTTCCGCTTACGTTAGTGTCGCGTAGCAGCATTTATATCCGTTTCTT
>CM049372.1:33074446-33081946 GCA_026937815.1 Etheostoma perlongum
TGTGTGTCTGTCTGTGTGTGTGTCTGTGTGTGTCTCTGTCTATGTGTGTGTCAGTGTGTGGGTCTGTGTCTGTTATATTATATATTATTATAAATGCATTAAAGTCAATTCATATTGCTTCATAGATATACAACATCCCATAATATTAAGACTTAAAATACATCTGGAACACACACAGAGACACACACATACAGACAGACACACACACACATACACACACACACACACACACACACATACACACACAGATACGCACAGACACACACACAGAAAATTCACAACGCTGCCCCCCCACAGAGATGGAGATACTAACGTTAGCTCGACCACAGGCGTTGGTGCGTGGTTAGTTTCAGTGAAATGTTATCACATCTCCATGACAACCACCGTATCGCATCACATCGCCATGACAACCACCGTATCGCATCACATCGCCACGACAACCACCGTCAGCAGCTTCCTTACCCACCATGACTTCTGTATCTATCCAGTAACACACACACACACACACACACACAGACACACAGACACACACACCAGACACACTCACACACAGACACACACACACAGACACATAGACACACACACTCAGACACACACACACACACACCCAGACACACACACAAACACACTTAGACACACACACACACCTAGACACACTCACACAGACGCACACACACAAAGACACTCAGAGACACACACACACACACACACACACAAACACACACACAGACACACACACACACCCAGACACACACACAAACACACACACCCAGACACACACACACACACCCAGACACACACACACACTCAGACACACACACACACAGACACACACACACACTCAAACACACAGACGCACACACACAAACACACTCAGACACATACACACACACACACACACAGACACACCCAGACACACACACACACACAGACACACACACACAAACACACTCAGACACATACACACACCCAGACACACCCAGACACACACACACACTCAGACACACACACACACAGACACACACACACACTCAAACACACAGACGCACACACACAAACACACTCAGACACATACACACACACAGACACACACACACACTTACGTCCTAAAACCAGCCTCTGGAGGAGTTGTTTGTGGTTTAATTTCCTTCTTTTCAGTGATAGTTCGGTCCCAGAATCGCCCCTCCACCTAGTCCTGGGTCTTCTCGAGGCCTCCTCCAAGCTGGACGTCCCTCCACCTAGTCCTGGGTCTTCTCGAGGCCTCCTCCCAGCTGGACGTCCCTCCACCTAGTCCTGGGTCTTCTCGAGGCCTCCTCCAAGCTGGACGTCCCTCCACCTAGTCCTGGGTCTTCTCGAGGCCTCCTCCCAGCTGGACGTCCCTCCACCTAGTCCTGGGTCATCCCCAAGACCTCCTGCCAGATGACTTAGCTCATTTAAGACCATTATACATTATTATTATAATTAGTAGTATATTATGTTGTATTATATTTTAATGTATTATATTTCATTTTATATTTATTATATTATATTTTATTTTATATTTATATTATATATTTTATTATATATTATTTTATATTTTAATATTATATATTTTATATTATTTTATATTTTAATACATTATATTTTATTTTATATTTATATTACATTTTATATTATATATTTTTTATTATATTTTGTTATATATTATATTATATAGTTATTATTTTATATTATAATTTTATTATAGTATATTTTATTTTCATTATATTTTTTTTACTATATTTTATTATGTTATATTATATTTATTTTATTTATTATATTTTATATTATATTATATTTTATATTATATTTTATTATATGAAAAATGACTTCAAAAACATGAAAAAGTTGCATATAGTCACTTTAAGATGAAACAGGAAAAGCAACCACAGTCATTTTCTACACAGATTTTACAAAGAAAGCTTAATTAATTACTAAATAATTTCCCTTAAAATTACACCATACGCTTATAAATAGATCTGCTTTAAAACTTAAAAACTGTACACGTGTCTGCAGCTGGTCTCCTCGTCCTTTTCTTCTTCACACCCGTTCAGTTTAGGTCAGAAAGCAGAAACGCAACCCTAAATCCCCAAAACCACCACCGGTTGGAGACCATTTTGGCAAAAAACATGAATGAAAAAAACATCAAGTGTTACGTAGTGCCGCGAGGTAAAGAGTCATGTCTATACAGAAACCTGTAGGGGGGGCTCTAGAGAAACCTGTAGGGGGGGCTCTAGAGAAACCTGTAGGGGGGTCTATAGAGAAACCTGTAGGGGGATCTATAGAGAAACCTGTAGGGGGATCTATAGAGAAACCTGTAGGGGGATCTATAGAGAAACCTGTAGGGGGGCTCTAGAGAAACCTGTAGGGGGGTCTATAGAGAAACCTGTAGGGGGATCTATAGAGAAACCTGTAGGGGGGCTCTAGAGAAACCTGTAGGGGGATCTATAGAGAAACCTGTAGGGGGGCTCTAGAGAAACCTGTAGGGGGATCTATAGAGAAACCTGTAGGGGGGCTCTAGAGAAACCTGTAGGGGGGGCTCTAGAGAAACCTGTAGGGGGGGCTATAGAGAAACCTGTAGGGGGGTCTATAGAGAAACCTGTAGGGGGATCTATAGAGAAACCTGTAGGGGGGGATCTATAGAGAAACCTGTAGGGGGGAGAAACCTGTAGAGAAACCTGGGGGATCTATAGAGAAACCTGTAGGGGGGCTCTATAGAAAACCTGTAGGGGGGTCTATAGAGAAACCTGTAGGGGGGATCTATAGAGAAACCTGTAGGGGATCTATAGAGAAACCTGTAGGGATCTATAGAGAAACCTGTGGGGGGGCTCTAGAGAAACCTGTAGGGGGGTCTATAGAGAAACCTGTAGGGGGATCTATAGAAACCTGTAGGGGGGATCTATAGAGAAACCTGTAGGGGGATCTATAGAGAAACCTGCAGGGGGGCTCTAGAGAAACCTGTAGGGGGGTCTATAGAGAAACCTGTAGGGGGATCTATAGAGAAACCTGTAGGGGGATCTATAGAGAAACTTGTAGGGGGATCTATAGAGAAACCTGTAGGGGGGGCTCTAGAGAAAACCTGTAGGGGGTCTATAGAGAAACCTGTAGGGGGATCTATAGAGAAACCTGTAGGGGGATCTATAGAGAAACTTGTAGGGGGATCTATAGAGAAACCTGCAGGGGGGGCTCTAGAGAAACATGTAGGGGGGTCTATAGAGAAACCTGTAGGGGGATCTATAGAGAAACCTGTAGGGGGGGCTCTATAGAAAAACCTGTAGGGGGGTCTCTTTGGAGAAACCTGTAGGGGGATATCTATAGAGAAACCTGTAGGGGGATCTATAGAGAAACCTGTAGGGGGATCTATAGAGAAACCTGTAGGGGGGCTCTATAGAGAAACCTGTAGGGGGCTCTATAGAGAAACCTGTAGGGGGGGCTAAAGAGAAACCTGTAGGGGGCTCTATAGAGAAACCTGTAGGGGGCTCTATAAAGAAACCTGTAGGGGGAGGATCTATAGAGAAACCTGTAGGGGGCTCTATAGAGAAACCTGTAGGGGGAGCTCTAGAGAAACCTGTAGGGGGGGCTCTAGAGAAACCTGTAGGGGGATCTATAGAGATCCTTTTTGCTAATCAAAACAGAGTCTCTGTCACCGTGACAACATGTGGCGTTTCCTCGACCGCGCTCCAACATCGGGACTGATTCAGGCGACAACTTCAAAACAGGTTCAAGAAAATAAAAATAATAAAAATACAAAACACAACAACAACAACAACAACTACAGATGAGATGAGGCGACTCAGGATGCTTTAAAAAAAAAAATCATAATTGCGTCTTATAATAAAAAGAGGAAAACGTTGATCCTCTGATCCTTCTGATCATGGACAATAACAACACTGACAGACAGGAGCGTTGGGGGGCGGGGGGGTGGTTGTCGTGGGTTACTGCGTTTCGGGACCCGGGCCAGCCTAAGTCCGAAGGAAAGTGGGGGGGTGAGAGGACGAATTTTTGACCAGTCTTAAAGGAGCAGTCCGCGTTTACACCGTCGGTCTTCTGCTTCCTGGTCCGTCCCAGGACCCAGGACCCAGGACCCAGGACCCCCTGGCGGTCATACGAAGACCTTGGCGAGCGCGTCGGCGCCGGCGCTGCCGATGTAGCTCTTGGTCGGGTGGAACGCCACGTCGTGGATCGACTCCTCCGACTTCTTCCGGTGAGCCGTGAACTCCTGGATGCAGGTCTTGGTCTCCATGTTCCACAGCCGGATGGAGCAGTCGTGGCCTGGGGGAGAGGGGGGAGGAGAGGGTGGAGGGGGGAGGAGAGTGGGAGGGAGGGAGGGAGGAGGGGGAGGGAGGAGGAGGGTGGAGGGGGAGGGGAGGAGAGAGAAAGAGGGAGGAGAGGGAGAGAAGGGGGGGGGAGAGGAGGGGGGGGAGGAGAGAGGGAGGAGGAGAGGAGAGGAGAAAGAGAAACAGAATCATTTATTTGTCATTATTAATAATTCTGATGAATGACTATAAATTATATTATAAATTATAAATGATACCGATAAACCGGGAAATGTCTAATATCGGCTATTATATAGTATTGTTGGGCTCTAATATACTGTAGAGTAATATATACTGTAATATACTCTAATATACTCTAATATACTGTGGAGTAATATATACTCTAATATACTCTAATATACTGTAATATACTGTAATATACTCTAATATACTGTGGAGTAATATATACTCTAATATACTGTAATATACTGTAATATACTCTAATATACTGTGGAGTAATATATACTCTAATATACTCTAATATACTGTAATATACTGTAATATACTGTAATATACTCTAATATACTGTAATATACTCTAATATACTGTGGAGTAATATATACTCTAATATACTCTAATATACTGTAATATACTGTAGAGTAATATATACTGTAATATACTCTAATATACTGTAATATACTGTGGAGTAATATATACTGTAATATACTCTAATATACTGTAGAGTAATACATACTCTAATATACTCTAATATACTGTAGAGTAATATATACTGTAATATACTCTAATATACTGTAGAGTAATATATACTGTAATATACTGTAATATACTCTAATATACTGTAGAGTAATATATACTGTAATATACTGCATATTAAATACTCACTTCCAGACATGAGGTACAGTCCGTTGGGATCCACGGCGAGACACGTGACCGAGTCCAGGTGGGCGACCATCGAGTGGATCACGCTACCTTCAAACAGAATTATTATTATTATTATTATTATTATTATTATTATTAATTTATTTATTAGCACCTTTCATACCAAAAACAGACAACATGGGGGGTAGTGTGTGTGTAGTTCAGGCCTGTGTGTAGTGTGTGTAGTGTGTGTAGTGTGTGTAGTGTGTGTAGTGTGTGTAGTGTGTGTAGTGTGTGTGTAGTGTGTGTAGTGTGTGTAGTGTGTGTAATAACAACAGTGTGAAGACATTGTAATTTCCCCTTGTGGGATTAATAAGGTAGACATTACATTTCAAAGTGTGCTAAAGACTGACAAAGTGTGCTAAAGACTGGCAAAGTGTGCTAAAGACTGACAAAGTGTGCTAAAGACTGGCAAAGTGTGCTAAAGACTGGCAAAGTGTGCTAAAGAGTGACAAAGTGTGCTAAAGACTGGCAAAGTGTGCTAAAGAGTGACAAAGTGTGCTAAAGACTGACAAAGTGTGCTAAAGACTGGCAAAGTGTGCTAAAGACTGACAAAGTGTGCTAAAGACTGGCAAAGTGTGCTAAAGACTGGCAAAGTGTGCTAAAGAGTGACAAAGTGTGCTAAAGACTTGAATTGTATTGTAATTGTAATTTCCCCTTGTGGGACTAATAAAGGATACATTATTATTATTATTATTATTATTATTATTATTATTATTATTATTATTATTATTAAACTGGCGGCCTGTCCCTTTAAATGCGACCAATCAGCAGCTGGCGTGTCCCTTTGAACGCGACCAATCAGCTGGCGTGTTACTGCTGGCGTGTCCCTTTAAATGCGACCCAATCAGCAGCTGGCGTGTCCCTTTGAACGCGACCAATCAGCTGGCGTGTCCCTTTAAATGCGACCAATCAGCTGGCGTGTCCCTTTAAATGCGACCAATCAGCTGGTGTGTTACCTGTGTTGTTATCGAAGAACTGGATGTGCCGGTCCTCCTGCGCGGTGATGGTGATGGGCAGCGTGGGGTGGCTCAGCACTCTGTTGATCTGGCAGGGAGCATCTGGAGGACGGGGACAACAGGACGTCAACACGGGACAACAGGACGTCAACACGGGACAACAGGACGTCAACACGGGACAACAGGACGTTAGCACGGGACAACAAGACAACAGGACGTTAGCACGGGACAACAGGACGTCAACACGGGACAACAGGACGTCAGCACGGGACAACAGGACGTCAGCACGGGACAACAGGACGTCACGCGCCAGCACGGGACAACAGGACGTCAGCACGGGACAACAGGACGTCAGCACGGGACAACAGGACGTTAGCACGGGACAACAGGACGTTAGCACGGGACAACAAGACAACAGGACGTTAGCACGGGACAACAAGACAACAGGACGTCAGCACGGGACAACAGGACGTCAGCACGGGACAACAGGACGTCAGCACGGGACAACAGGACAACAGGACGTTAGCACGGGACAACAGGACGTTAGCACGGGACAACAAGACAACAGGACGTCAGCACGGGACAACAGGACGTTAGCACGGGACAACAGGACGTCAGCACGGACAACAGGACGTTAGCACGGGACAACAGGACGTTAGCACGGGACAACAAGACAACAGGACGTTAGCACGGGACAACAAGACAACAGGACGTCAGCACGGGACAACAGGACGTTAGCACGGGACAACAGGACGTCAGCACGGGACAACAGGACGTTAGCACGGGACAACAGGACGTTAGCACGGGACAACAAGACAACAGGACGTTAGCACGCTGGGAGCGATGGTGCTCTCTCATGGATACGGATTTTATTGGGATCAATATCTATCTATCTACATATCTGTCTACATATCTCTCTCTCTCTCTCTCTCTCTCGATCTCTCTCTCTCTCTATCTATCTCTCTCTCTCTCTCTCTCTATCTCTCTCTCTCTCTCTCTCTCTCTATCGATCTCTCTCTCTCTCTCTCTCTCTCTCTCTCTCTATCGATCTATCTGTTGCTATGGGTGTGTGTGTGTTCAGTAGGAACCAACGGTCTCCACGCTGAGACACACTTCTTTCACAATAATAAAAACACACAACAATGCCCGATCCTTTCATCCTTGGGCGGTCTTCCCACCGACCGTGTCCTCTCGGGTCATAAACTTTTTGTCCATTTTTTCTGACATTTTTGTCCTTTTTTTACACTTTTTCTGGCCTTTGTGACCCTTTTTTTTGACATTTTCTGACACATTTTGTCCCTTTTTACCATACTGCAGACATTGTTGCC
>CM049372.1:33086946-33109446 GCA_026937815.1 Etheostoma perlongum
TCAATAAATATGTACATGTATATATGTGTTTTACTGTACATATATACATATAATATACATAAAAGAGCCTGTACAAGTCACTATAAAATATTTAAAAGAGAAGTTACTAAAGACGCAAAAACACAAACAAACGAGACATTTGGTGCACGATTCATCCTTAAAACTCGAGCTCTGAGATTCTGAAACAGAGTATTTTTAAACCGGCCAATAGGATCGCACCTGTGAGCTCTGAATGTGTAGATGGGCTCCACGTCTAACGCAGCACACCTGGAGGATTTAAAGGAAACAAAATAAAAATTAGAAAAACAGATCACTAACATTGGCCTGTTTCAGGTTAAAGGTCCCATTCATACCTGGACGGTATTTTGGGTTTCTACTAAAACATTAGTAGTACTAAAACACTTTATTTCTCTCATACTGTCTGAATATACTCGTATTACTCTGGTATCGAGTAATGCTGCTCATTAACTATGCCCTTGTAGCCGAGCTGCACCAATCACTTCAGTGTATCTGATGTAGGCGGGGCCAGAGGCGAGCTGCACCAATCATATCTGTGTATCTGATGTAGGCGGGGCCAGAAGCGAGCTGCACCAATCACATCGGTGTATCTGATGTAGGCGGGGCCAGAGGCGAGCTGCACCAATCACATCGGTGTATCTGATGTAGGCGGGGCCAGAGGCCAGCTGCACCAATAACATTGGTGTAACTGATATGTATCTGTTGTAGTGTCTAACTCTAACCCTTGATAATCCAACATGAAGGCAACATGTCCAATCCTAGACAGAGACACAAGGGGCCCCGGCTGTCAATCAAAGTCTTGCAGTGATGCGGAACCCTGATTGATCCGGGCCTGTAAGTATCTGTGTACCCTGCTTACCGATAGTTAAGCGTCTGAGTCACTCGATTCTCATTGGCTACCAGCCACCGTGGCAGGTAGATTGACAGTGTTACCCGCCAATTGCAAAATTCACCTGCATTTGGCCGGGGGGGGGGGGCTTCATTTCAGGACCTGGTCCGTACTACATGGGACCTTTAATACAGTTGATGTAAATGTACAGTTTGTGAATGAAAGATGTTAAAAGTCTGACTTCTTGGCGGGCGCCGTCTTCTGCAGGTTCCACAGTTTGAGGGTGTGGTCCTCGGACGCGGTGACGAGGACGGGCTCCACCGGGTGGAAGGACAGACTCCGCACCGAGTCAAAGTGGCTCCGCAGGGTGAACTTTGGGTTCCAGGTCTTCCTCAGGGCGTCCTGGCTACTGGTGATCTAGGGGGGAGGGAAGGACAAGAGGCAGAGAGGGAGGGACAGGGGAGAGAGGGAGGGACAAGAAGCAGAGACAGGGGAGGGACAGGGGAGAGAGGGAGAGAGGGGGGGAGAGGGGAGAGAGGGAGGGACAAGAGGCAGGGGCAGGGGAGGGAGGGAGGGACAGGGGAGGGAAGGACAAGCGGCAGAGAGGGAGGGACAAGAGGCAGGGACAGGGGAGGGAGGGAGGGACAGGGGAGGGAAGGACAAGCGGCAGAGAGGGAGGGACAGGGGAGAGTGGGAGGACAAGAGGCAGGGACAGGGGAGAGGGGAGAGAGGGAAGGACGGCAGAGAGGGAGGAACAGGGGAAAAAGAGGGAGAGAGGGAAGGACAAGAGGCAGGGACAGGGGAGGGAAGGACAAGAGGCAGAGAGCGAGGGACAGGGGAGAGGGGGAGAGAGGGAGGGACAAGAGGCAGGGACAGGGGAGGGACATGGTAGGGAAGGACAAGCGGCAGAAAAGGAGGGACAGGGGAGAGAGGGAGAGAGGGGGGGACAAGAGGCAGAGAGGAGGGAGGGAGGGACAAGAGGCAGGGACAGGGGAGGGAAGGGACAAGCGGCAGAGACAGGGGAGGAAGGGAGGGACAGAAGAAAGGAAGAAGTGTAAGGGTAAAGACTGCTAAGTATATGACTAGTAATACATGACTAGTAATACAGTAGTAATGACTAGTAATACAGTAGTAATACATGACTAGTAGTACATGACTAGTAATACAGTAGTAATACATGACTAGTAATACATGACTAGTAGTACATGATACAGGTAGTTTGACTCACGTCGTACGCCAGGCTGTCGGCCTCGTTAGCGACCGTCAGACCGGCCAGCTCTCCCAGTCCCAGCTCGTTAGAAACCACCTCGTCCACCCGGCCCAGGATGAAAGACTTCCCCGACGACGGCAGGAAAGTCATCGCTTCTACGCACATAAAACAGGAAGCAGCCGGGATAAGACAAACATCGACTAACCAGACTGCTAAAGACGGACACAGACTGCTAAAGACTGACAAAGACTGCTAAAGACTGACAAAGACTGCTAAAGACTGACACAGACTGCTAAAGACTGACAAAGACTGCTAAAGACTGACAAAGACTGCTAAAGACTGACACAGACTGCTAAAGACTGACAAAGACTGCTAAAGACTGACAAAGACTGCTAAAGACTGACACAAAGACTGACACAGACTGCTAAAGACTGACAAAGACTGCTAAAGACTTAAAGACAAAGACTGCTAAAGACTGAAAGACTGACAAAGACTGCTAAAGACTGACAAAGACTGCTAAAGACTGACAAAGACTGCTAAAGACTGACAAAGACTGACTAAAAAGACTGACAAAGACTGCTGAAGACTGACACAGACTGCTAAAGACTGACAAAGACTGCTAAAGACTTACAAAGACTGCTAAAGACTGACAAAGACTGCTAAAGACTGACACAGACTGCTAAAGACTGACAAGACTGAAGACTGACACAGACTGATAAAGACTGACACAGACTGCTAAAGACTGACACAGACTGATAAAGACTGACAAAGACTGCTAAAGACTGACACAGACTGATAAAGACTGACAAAGACTGCTAAAGACTGACAAAGACTGCTAAAGACTGACACAGACTGCTAAAGACTGACACAGACTGCTAAAGACTGACAAAGACTGCTAAAGACTGACACAGACTGATAAAGACTGACACAGACTGATAAAGACTGACACAGACTGATAAAGACTGACAAAGACTGCTAAAGACTGACAAAGACTGATAAAGACTGACAAAGACTGCTAAAGACTTACAAAGACTGCTAAAGACTGACAAAGACTGCTAAAGACTGACACAGACTGCTAAAGACTGACACAGACTGCTAAAGACTGACAAAGACTGCTAAAGACTGACACAGACTGATAAAGACTGACAAAGACTGATAAAGACTGACACAGACTGATAAAGACTGACAAAGACTGCTAAAGACTGACACAGACTGATAAAGACTGACAAAGACTGCTAAAGACTTACAAAGACTGCTAAAGACTGACAAAGACTGCTAAAGACTGACAAAGACTGCTAAAGACTGACACAGACTGATAAAGACTGACAAAGACTGCTAAAGACTGACACAGACTGATAAAGACTGACAAAGACTGATAAAGACTTACAAAGACTGCTAAAGACTGACACAGACTGATAAAGACTGACAAAGACTGCTAAAGACTTACAAAGACTGCTAAAGACTGACAAAGACTGCTGAAGACTGACAAAGACTGCTGAAGACTGACAAAGACTGCTGAAGACTGACACAGACTGCTAAAGACTAATAAAGACTTATAAACCTAACACAGACTGATAAAGACTGATAAAGACTGACATGTAACTCTGTTTTTTTACATGTGCTAAATAAATTAAAAATTTAAGAAGAGGAGACGGGCAGGCTACCGTCTTCGGGGCGTCCCAGCTCGTGCTCACTGAGTCGGGGGACGGTCGGGCGGGACGGGGGCGCTACGGGCGGCTGCATGGAGGGAAGGTCCTCGGCGTCCCGCAGGTTAGCCAGCATGTCCTGCAGCTTGGACCGGTTCGGTCCTGGAGGACGAAGAGACAAAAACCAGGGGAGGAAACCGACATGGAGTCAGTAGGAAGAAGGGGAACGACGTAAGGAAAAGGAGTTTAGGAGAGAAAAGAAGGATTATTATTGTATTTTAACTTTTAATATATTTTTTTTTTTTTACACACACACACACACACACATACAGGATGAGAGGATGAGGAGAGAGAATGAGAGAGGATGAGGAGAAAGGAGAGAGGATGAGGAGAGAGGATGAGAGAGGATGAGAGGATGAGGAGGGAGGATGAGAGGATGAGAGAGGATGAGGAGGAGGAGGATGAGGATGAGGAGAGAGGATGAGAGAGGATGAGGAGAAAGGAGAAAGGATGAGGAGAGAGGATGAGAGAGGATGAGGAGAGAGGGAAAGGAGAGAGGATGAGGAGAGAGGATGAGAGGATGAGGAGAGGATGAGGAGAAAGGAGAGAGGATGAGGAGAGAGGATGAGGAGAAAGGAGAGAGGATGAGGAGAGAGGATGAGGATGAGGAGAGGATGAGGAGAGAGGATGAGGAGAGAGGATTAGGAGAGAGGATGAGAGGATGAGGAGAGAGGATGAGTGAGGATGAGAGAGGATGAGGAGAGGATGAGGAGAGAGGATGAGGAGAGAGGATGAGAGAGGATGAGAGAGATGAGGAGAGAGTATGAGGAAAGAGGATTAGGAGAGAGGATTAGGAGAGAGGATGAGAGGATGAGGAGAGAGGATGAGTGAGGATGAGAGAGGATGAGGAGAGGATGAGGAGAGGATGAGGAGAGGATGAGAGAGGATGAGGAGAGAGGATGAGGAAAGAGGATGAGAGAGGATGAGGAGAGGATGAGGAAAGAGGATGAGAGAGGATGAGGAGAGGATTAGGAGAGAGGATGAGGAGAGAGGATTAGGAGAGAGGATAAGGAGAGGATGAGAGGATGAGGAGAGAGGATGAGTGAGGATGAGAGAGGATGAGAGAGGATGAGGAGAGGATGAGGAGAGGATGAGGAGAGAGGATGAGAGAGGATGAGGAGAGAGGATGAGAGAGGATGAGGAGAGAGGATGAGGAGAGGATGAGAGAGGATGAGGAGAGAAGATTAGGAGAGAGGATGAGGAGAGAGGATGAGAGGATGAGGAGAGAGGATGAGGATGAGAGGATGAGGGAGGATGAGGGATGAGGAGAGGATGAGGGAGGATGAGAGAGGATGAGGAGAGGATGAGGGAGGGATGAGAGAGGATGAGGAGAGAGGATGAGAGGATGAGGAGAGAGGATGAGAGGATGAGGATGAGGACTTACTCTTCACCCCCTTCTTGCCCTTGCGTTCCTTCCTGTACTGCTCCTTGAGCTGGGCGATCAGTCCCTGGTCCACGTCCCAGGACAGCTCCCCCCCAGGGGACGGCTCGTCCTTCTCTACGGGGGGGGAGTTAGCAACAGGCTTTATTTATAGAGCCCGACCGATAAAGGACCCTCGTGTTGTCTTCCCGTCAAAAATGAAAATCAACACTTTTGTTGATGCTTTTTAATCAATGTTTTTAACTTTTTCTTACGTTTTTGTCCCATTTTTAACACTTTTTTCAATATTTGTCACATTTTTGACATTTAACACTACGCAACACTAACTCATTAACTTTAGTTTTACAGTTATTTTGGGAATTTATGGTCAATGAACCTCATTTATAGGAAATTATACCTAATGTTTGAGTTAGAAAAGCAGAAATTAGGAATTATTGAGACTAAAATTAAAGGAATGGATGTTGATGATAATCACAGACTGGAATATGTCAACTTTTACTCAATACTATTTCAAAAACACTTCCATTTGTTTTACAATGCTATAAAATTGAATAAGACGCCCCAAAATTAATGAAAGTAGAGATTTGTACTTGGCAAAGAGCGTTGGGTGGAATCAATCATGTTATTTTGGGGAATTAAAAATGACATTGATATTTGGGGACAACATGAGGACAACATGAGGACAACATGAAGGCAACATGAGGGCAACATGAGGGCAACATGAGGACAACATGAGGGCAACATGAGGGCAACATGAGGGCAACATGAGGGCAACATGGCAACATGAGGGCAACATGAAGACAACATGAGGACAACATGAAGGGGGCAACATGAGGGCAACATGACAACATGAGGACAACATGAGGACAACATGAGGACAACATGAAGACAACATGAGGGCAACATGAGGGCAACATGAGGGCAACATGAGGGCAACATGAGGGCAACATGAGGGCAACATGAGGACAACATGGGGCAACATGAAGACAACATGAGGACAACATGAGGACAACATGAAGACAACATGAGGACAACATGAACATGAGGACAACATGAGGGACAACATGAAGACAACATGAAACATGAGGGCAAACATGAGGACAACAAAAACATGAGGACAACATGAAGACAACATGAAGACAACATGTCAACATGAGGGCAACATTTTCAGAAAAATGTGACATTTTTGTCCCTTTTTCAGACTTTCTTTTAGTTTTCACTAACACCACCTTACTAGTTTTACAACAGGAGGACAACAGGAGGGATAACCAAATATTCGTATTGGTCTTAAAAATCCTTTATTGGTCAGGCTCATATTTACAGGAGGAAAATAAGTATTTGAACACGCTGCTATTTTGCAAGTTCTCCCACTTAGAAATCATGGAGGGGTCTGAAATTGTCCTCGTAGGTGCATGTCCACTGGGAGAGACGTAATCTAAAAAATAATCCAGAAATCACAATGTATGATTTTTTAACTATTTATTTGTATGATACAGCTGCAAATAAGTATTTGAACACCTGTCAATCAGCTAGAATTCTGACCCTCAAAGACCTGTTAGTCTGCCTTCAAAATGTCCACCTCCACTCCATTTATTATCCTAAATTAGATGCACCTGTTTGAGGACGTTAGCTGCATAAAGACACCTGTCCACCCCATACAATCAGTAAGAATCCAACTACTAACATGGCCAAGACCAAAGAGCTGTCCAAAGACACTAGAGACTAAATTGTCCACCTCCACAAGGCTGGAAAGGGCTACGGGGACATGTCCAAGCAGCTTGGTGAAAAAAGGTCCACTGTTGGAGCAATCATTAGAAAATGGAAGAAGCTAAACATGACTGTCAATCTCCCTCGGACTGGGGCTCCATGCAAGATCTCACCTCGTGGGGTCTCAGTGATCCTAAGAAAGGTGAGAAATCAGCCCAGAACTACACGGGAGGAGCTGGTCAATGACCTGAGAAGAGCTGGGACCACCGTTTCCAAGGTTACTGTTGGTAGTACACTAAGACGTCATGGTTTGAAATCATGCATGGCACGGAAGGTTCCCCTGCTTAAACCAGCACATGTCAAGGCCCGTCTTAAATTTGCCAATGACCATTTGGATGATCCAGAGGAGTCATGGGAGAAAGTCATGTGGTCAGATGAGACCAAAATAGAACGTTTTTGGTCATAATTCCACTAACCGTGTTTGGAGGAAGAAGAATGATGAGGACCATCCCAAGACCACCATCCCTACTGTGAAGCATGGGGGTAGCATCATGCTTTGGGGGTGTTTTTCTGCACATGGGACAGGGCGACTGCACTGTATTAAGGAGAGGAGGACCGGGGCCATGTATTGGGAGATTTTGGGGAACAACCTCCTTCCCTCAGTTAGAGCATTGAAGATGGGTCGAGGCTGGGTCTTCCAACATGACAATGACCCGAAGCACACAGCCAGGAGAACCAAGGAGTGGCTCTGGAAGAAGCAGATCAAGGTCCTGGCGTGGCCTAGCCAGTCTCCAGACCTAAACCCAATAGAGAATCTTTGGAGGGAGCTCAAACTCTGTGTTTCTCAGCGACAGCCCAGAAACCTGACTGATCTAGAGAAGATCTGTGTGGAGGAGTGGGCCAAAATCCCTTCTGCAGTGTGTCAAACCTGGTGAAGAACTACAGGAAACGTTTGACCTCTGGAACTGCAAACAAAGGCTACTGTACCAAATATTAACATTGATGTTCTCAGGTGTTCAAATACTCATTAGCAGCTGTATCATACAAATAAATAGTTAAAAAAAATCATTCATTGTGATTTCTGGATGTTTTTTTAGATAATGTCTCTCACAGTGGACATGTACCTACGATGACAATTTCAGACCCCTCCATGATTTCTAAGTGGGAGAACTTGCAAAATAGCAGCGTGTTCAACACACACACACACTGTATATATGGGTATAAAACACTCTTTGCAAGATGAAGTTCCCAGCCGCCCCCACAGTTTACACTACACCCCCCTTTATATCTAGCGTTTCTTAGCAACGCTCTCAGTGCCCCCCCACGCAGTCTGTGAGTCAGCCCTTCACAGACCAGATCGCTGGTGAGGCGTTCAAAGCCCCCGGGAGAGGAGGAAAGCCTCCGCCGACTCCCTCTGTGTCTTTTTATTTACAGACTCAGAAATAATAACTCCAGTTATTTCCTGTAGATTTCACAGTAACACCACTGTGTATGATTTTACAGTAAAATGCTGTAAAGTTACATCACAACCTTGTTTCGCCATGACAACATCACAGTAGTCAAAGTATTACTGTATAAAAAAAAAAAAAAAAAAAAATCACAATATAGCCACTATAGTACTGTAAATACTACAGTAAACTACTGTATTTTTATCTTATTTTACAGTTATCATGGCAGTAAAATGTTGCATACTCTCAATTCAAAGAGGCTTTATTAGCATTACCATAGTAAATATATATAATGTATTACATTATATATGTAATCTATAAAGGTTTCTAGTGTCAGTGTATTACATTATATATGTAATTTATAAAGGTTTCTTCTAGTGTCATTACATTATATATGTAATTTATAAAGGTTTCTAGTGTCAGTGTATTACATTATATATGTAATTTATAAAGGTTTCTAGTGTCGGTTATTACATTATATATGTAATTTATAAAGGTTTCTAGTGTCGGTTATTACATTATATATGTAATTTATAAAGGTTTCTAGTGTCAGTGTATTACATTATATATGTAATTTATAAAGGTTTCTAGTGTCAGTGTATTACATTATATATGTAATTTATAAAGGTTTCTAGTGTCAGTGTATTACATTATATATGTAATGTATAAAGTTTCTAGTGTCAGTGTATTACATTATATATGTAATTAATAAATTTTCTAGTGTCAGTGTATTACATTATATATGTAATTTATAAAGGTTTCTAGTGTCAGTGTATTACATTATATATGTAATTTATAAAGGTTTCTAGTGTCATGTTTACATTATATATGTAATTTATAAAGGTTTCTAGTGTCAGTGTATTACATTATATATGTAATTTATAAAGGTTTCTAGTGTCAGTGTATATTATATTATATATGTAATTTATAAAGGTTTCTAGTGTCAGTGTATTACATTATATATGTAATTTATAAAGTTTCAGTGTATTACATTATATATAATTTATAAAAGGTTTCTAATTTTACATTATATATGGGTTTCTAGTGTCAGTGTATTACATTATATATGTAATTTATAAAGGTTTCTAGTGTCAGTGTATTACATTATATATGTGTTTCTAGTGTCAGTGTATTACATTATATATGTAATTTATAAAGGTTTCTAGTGTCAGTGTATTACATTATATATGTAATTTATAAAGGTTTCTAGTGTTGTATTACATAGTGTCAGTGTCGGTGTATTACATTATATATGTAATTTATAAAGGTTTCTAGTGTCAGTGTATTACATTATATATGTAATTTATAAAGGTTTTTCTAGTGTCAGTGTATTATTATATATGTAATTTATAAAGGTTTCTAGTGTCAGTGTATTATTATATATGTAATTTAAAAGGTTTCTAGTGTCAGTGTATTACATTATATATGTAATTTATAAAGGTTTCTAGTGTCAGTGTATTACATTATATATGTATATAAAATATGATTTCTAGTGTCAGTGTATTATTTATATGTAATTTATAAAGGTTTCTAGTGTCAGTGTATTACATTATATATGTAATTTAATGTATAAAGGTTTCTAGTGTCAGTGTATTACATTATATATGTAATTTATAAAGGTTTCTAGTGTCAGTGTATTACATTATATATGTAATCTATAAAGGTTTCTAGTGTCAGTGTATTACATTATATATGTAATTTATAAATTATATATGTAATTTATAAAGTTTCTAGTGTCAGTGTATTACATTATATATGTAATTTATAAAGGTTTCTAGTGTCAGTGTATTACATTATATATGTAATTTATAAAGGTTTCTAGTGTCAGTGTATTACATTATATATGTAATTTATAAAGTTTCTAGTGTCAGTGTATTACATTATATATGTAATTTATAAAGGTTTCTAGTGTCAGTGTATTACATTATATATGTAATCTATAAAGGTTTCTAGTGTCAGTGTATTACATTATATATGTATTATATTTCTAGTGTCAATTACATTATATATGTAATTTAAGGTTTCTAGTGTCAGTGTATTACATTATATATGTAATCTATAAAGGTTTTTTCTAGTGTCAGTGTATTACATTATATATGTAATCTATAAAGGTTTCTAGTGTCGTGTATTACATTATATATGTAATTTATAAAGGTTTCTAGTGTCGGTGTATTACATTATATATGTAATTTATAAAGGTTTCTAGTGTCGGTGTATTACATTATATATGTAATTTATAAAGTATTACATTATATATGTAATTTATAAAGGTTTCTAGTGTCGGTGTATTACATTATATATGTAATTTATAAAAGGTTTCTAGTGTCAGTGTATTACATTATATATGTAATTTATAAATTATTACATTATATATGTAATTTATAAAAGGTTTCTAGTGTCAGTGTATTACATTATATATGTAATTTATAAAGGTTTCTAGTGTCGGTGTATTACATTATATATGTAATTTATATCTTAAATAATGGATTTAAAAATTACGAAAGTCTTGTTTTGTGCTCTACACAGTCCTGAACATATATAAGTTCTTAATTGAAACTTCATAGGGGGATGCTTTCACCCCTAGCCCTTACCACTGGGTTTTGAGGGCCAAGGACTAGGGTAAGGGGTAAGAGAAAGAAATGGGATTCAGCCATTGGTTGAATATTCTTTCTGCCTGTGTCCAAATGAATATTTTCATATTTTTATATCTTCTCTAAAGTAGCTTATGAGAGGGACCTGTCTTCTGGAAACTGAAGGGTACGAGTCAGGGGCCCTGTGCGTGAGAAATGGTCCAGATCCTGATGTGAAGGGGGTCAAATCATAACAGGACGGGGCCCTGAAAGAGTTGCTGTCATAGAGGGACAATAACAGACGTAGGATGTGTATCGGGGACCGGAGTAGTGGTGTGTGTCTGATGATGAGAATCTCCTGAGTGGAGGATTATGTCAGGAAGGAGTGGGTCCAGAAGGGGGTCCAGAAGGGGGGTCCTAAAGACCATAAAGGAGGAGTCGATTTTACATTCGTTGAGAAGACTTGGTCCTTCATCTGATTGTCTGGTCAGCTGTTCACCCTCATGAGATATTTGTTCAATATTGAATTAAAGCTGCATCATATCTGAAACCACAGGACTAAAGTCTTCATGTCCAGAGAACACCCCCCATCAGTACTGAACGCTGGGAAGAATGGATTGTGAATGCACCATGAATAATATGCCACTATACCATGATGTATGTGTAAAGAATACTTTGATTAGAACTGTAACACCCATGATGATCTCATATCTGTTGTACACGTTCTGTGTACATGTAGGTTAATAAATCCAGAGTCCAAGGAGACGAAAGGTAAGGTCTCTAAAAATAGAGCCGTGAAGGGGAGTGACACTGAGGGTGATCACGAAAGGCAGCACTAGATTGTCTTAATTTGCGTGAAGAAGAGTGCAAGGAGACGAATGGTAACGTCTCTAAAAATCGTTGTGAAGGGTAGTGACACTGAGGGTGGCCACGAAAGGCAGCACTAACACTGACTAATTAGTGTGAAGGTAGTCTCAAGTGGGTTAGGGTTTATGGGGTTAGGGTTTTATACAGAGAAAGACAGACTCGAAGGGTAGCACTTTAAAGAAAAAGTGTGAATGTGTAATGTTGTTAAATAGAAACGAAAGGCAGCCCTAGATTGGCTTAATTAGCGTGAAGAAGAGTCCTGGGAGACGAAAGGTAAGGTCTCTAAAAACAGAGTCGTGAAGGGTAGAGACACTGAGGGTTATCACGAAAGGCAGCACTAGCACTGACTAATTAGTGAGAAGGTAGTCTCAAGTTTACACTTGTGTTTTATCTATTTTATTAATTTATTTTTAATTTTTTTTGAGGATACTTGTGTTTTTTTTCTGTTGTTTAACTGATTTTGTGTAAAGCACTTTGAATTGCCCTGTTGCTGAAATGTGCTCTACAGATAAAGCTGCCTTGCCTAAATAAATAAATAAAAACAGTGGCGTGTCAGGGCCTTGAGACCAGCGTACGTTTGATTTAAAGGAAAACTCCACACACACATAGCCTGTGTTTATAGAAACTGCAACGCCTTCACTCGTCTCACCCCAGTCTCCGCTGTCCTCCCCGCTGCGAGACTCCGGCGAGCCGTCCAGCTCGTCGGGACTCGCCAAGAAGTCAAAACCCTTCAGAGCCTCCTCCGTGTCGGCGTCGTCGCTGAGCTCCGAGGCCGAGGACGACGACGTGGACGGACGGTCCTTCCTCGTCTGTTAAAAAGTCACAACAGGAAGGAAGATTGTTACAGAATCTAGCCTCGTATTGTCAACATCAGACAGGAAATATAAAGGCGGGTCTTCCTTCCGCAACTTGAATCGGTTTTAGGATAAAAACACAAATATACAGTACAGGCCAAAAGTTTGAACATTTCATGATCATTCGATGCGTTTTCTTTATTTTCATGACTGTTTACATTGTAGATTCTCACTATAGAGGGCATCAGAACTATGAATGAACACATGTGGAATTATGTACTTAACAGAAAAGTGTGAAATAACTGAAAACATGTCTTATATTCTAGTTTCTTCAAAGTAGTGATCTCTCAATGAGCTTCATGAGGTAGTCCCTGAAACGGTTTCCCTTCACAGGTGGGCCTTGTCAGGGTTAATTAGTGGAGTTTCTTCCTTATTAATGGAGTTGGGACCATCAGTTGTGTTGTGCAGAAGTCAGGTTGATACACATCCCAGCCTATTGGACGACTGGTAGAATTCATATTATGGCAAGAACCAATCAGCTAAGAGAAGAGAAACGAGGGCCATCGTTACTTTAAGAAATGACGGGCAGTCGGTCCCGAAAATTGCGAAAAATTTGAATGTGTCCCCAAGTGCAGTCGCAGAAACCATCAAGGTCTACAACGAAACTGGGTCACATGAGGACCCCCAGGAAAGGAAGACCAAGAGTCCCCCCCCCCGAAAGGAAGACCAGAGTCCCCCCCCATCCCCCCTAGAGTCCGGGTCCCCGGGAAGAGAAGAAGACCTAGAGTCCCCTCTGCTGCTGAGGATAAGTTCCTCTGAGTCACCAGCCTCAGAAATCCCAAGTTACAGCAGCTCAGATTAGAGACCAGATGAATACCACACAGAGTTCTAGCAGCAGACACATCTCTAGAACAACTGGTAAGAGGAGACTGAATCAGGCCTTCATGGTCCAATAGCAGCTAGGAAACCAAGGCTAAGGAGAGGAAACAAGGCTAGGAAACCACTGCTAAGGAGAGGAAACAAGCAGAAGAGATTTGTTTGGGCCAGAAACATAAGGACGTTAGACCAGTGAAATCTGGGCTTTGGTCTGATGAGTCCCAGTTTGAGATCTTTGATTTCAACCGATGTGTCGTTGTGCAACGGAAAAAAGGTGACGGATGGATTCTACATGCCTGGTTCCCACCGTGAAGCATGGAGGAGGAGGTGTGATGGTGGTGGGGGGGGGGTGGCTTTGCTGGTGACACTGTTGGGGATTTATTAAAAATTGAAGGCATCCTGAACCAGCATGGCTACCACAGCATCCTGCAGCGGAATGTCATCCCATCCAGTTTGCGTTTAGTTGGACCGCTAGCGTTAGACCTAGCTAACCGCTAACGCTAGACCTAGCGACAGCGGGTCAGCGGACCGCTAACGTTAGACCTAGCGGCAGCGGGTCAGCGGACCGCTAACGTTAGACCTAGCGGCAGCGGGTCAGCGGACCGCTAACGTTAGACCTAGCGGCAGCGGGTCAGCGGACCGCTAACGTTAGACCTAGCGGCAGCGGGTCAGCAGACGCGGGTCAGCAGACCGCTAACGTTAGACCTAGCGGCAGCGGGTCAGCGGACCGCTAACGTTAGACCTAGCGGCAGCGGGTCAGCGGACCGCTAACGTTAGACCTAGCGGCAGCGGGTCAGCGGACCGCTAACGTTAGACCTAGCGGCAGCGGGTCAGCGGACCGCTAACGTTAGACCTAGCGGCAGCGGGTCAGCAGACCGCTAACGTTCAGTGTGTGAAGGTCTTACCGTCGCCGTGTCTGAGACGGTCTTGTCCCGTCCTTGGCTGTCCTCGTCCTCGTCGCTGAACTCCGCCGCGGCGCTCTCTATGAACCCAAAGGCGTCCAGCACGCCGGCCGGGTCCGACGTCTCCGGGTTACTGGACGGGAAGAGAAGCAAGGAGTCGGGGGGGATTTCTTAGTTTCACAGAACATGAAATACAACACACATATCATATAGGGGGGGGGGGGATAGGTGGGTAACAACCCCCACCCCCACCCCAATAATCAAAATAGGGCTTTTTGAGTATTTTTTGGGGCTTTTCCACCTTTAATTTTTGACAGCACAGTTAGGTGAGAAAGGGGACAGTGGGGGGGACAGGTCGGAGTTGAACCCTGGACCTCTGCGTCAAGCATAAACCTCCCAGTACATGTGTGCCCGCTCTACCACTGAACCAACCCGCCCACCAGAACTGGACATTTTCAGAAGTTTTTGTCATTTTCAATATTTTTGACGCTTTTTCCGACATTCGGCGCCTTTTGACGTCTTTTTTTTGGACAATTGTTTCTATGTTTTTGTCCCAAAAAAAATCCATGCAGAGATGTCCTGTTAGCACCAATTCTCCAAATCCCCCCCGATGTTGTTTTTGTCATTTTCAATGTTTTTGTGACTTTTTTTCCCCGATGTTGTCCATGTCATGGACATGTCCCTTTATGTGTGTCCTCCCTGAATCAGGGAGGACACACAGGGAAGGGATTTTAAAAGTTATACAACCTGAAAAGTGAATAATTATATGAATAACAATAATAATAATAAATAATGAAATCATGCTTAAATGTAATTTTCCCATTACACATTGCACGCCTGCTTCCATAGAAATGAATGGGAAGACCATGGACACACACCCTGAGTCTCTACCCGGGTCTCTAACCTGAGCACGGCGCTGTCCCTCGGGGAGGACGCCTCGGTGCCGTTGACCATCAGGTCTCCTCTCCTCTCTGAAGGGTGGTCTCCGGAGTCTCCGGTCAGACCGAGCAGCGCTCGCACTCTCTGGGACTTCACATCCAGGATGGCGTCGGTGTACCCCACCTCCTGCAGGTATCTGAGCCAGGACACGGAGACGGAGACACAAGAGACACAAGAGACTGTCAGAGGAAGCTCAGGAGTCCCTGTGAAGGAGAGGAGGAAGGTCTCCACTAGTCTCCCATGTCCAGACCCTCCTCCACAGCGCTGCGGAGGAGGGTCTGGCTGGTCCACACAGCATTCCTGGATGGGAGGACCACCTGCTCTGGTTTATTTCTTTAAACCAATCACAATCGGCGTGGGCGGGCTAAGCGCCGGACGGAGCCACGGTGCCGCTGCTAGATAGCCTCAGGAAGGAAGTTTTGGTGGAACAGGTGTACATTCAGAAGTAGTTTTAGTCGTCAATTAATATTAATTAAAGAAAAACATCATAAACGGCGATACCGATAGTTTGGGAAATGCCTAATATCGTCCGATCGATATATCGGTCGCGCTCTAATATATATATATATATATATATATATACGCATCCTTAAAGGGCCACGCAGCGGCGTCCTTAAAGGGCCACGCAGCAGCGTCCTTAAAGGGCCACGCAGCAGCGTCCTTAAAGGGCCACGACGCAGCGTCCTTAAAGGGCCACGCAGCAGCGTCCTTAAAGGGCCACGACGCTGCGTCCTTAAAGGGCCACGCAGCAGCGTCCTTAAAGGGCCACGCAGCGGCTCAGAACTCAGACCCACTGGGTTCTCTAAGTACAGGTACTCCAGGACTGTACTTGTACTTTACTTGAGTATTTTCTTTTCATGTTACTTTCTAAATCTACTCCACTACATTCATCTGACAGCTTTAGTTACTAGTTACTTTAGTTACTTTAGTTACTCCACTACATTCAGACATTCAACAGAGTATTGTTACAGTGTGGTATTAGTATTTTTTCTGAAGTAATAGAGTATTGTTACAGTGTGTATTAGTACTTTTACTGCAGTAAAGGATGTGAATACTTCTCCCAGCTTAAAAAACTTGAGCAAAGAAGTGAAAGTTTAGCTGTTAACTTACAGTCAGTCCAACGGGGACGCAGGTACTAAAAGAAGATAAAAGACGCTCCGTCACCCTAGGATGCCGAGAGGACGCAGAGAGGACACAGAGAGGACACAGAGAGGACACAGAGGACGCAGACCGCAAGAGGACGGCAAGAGGACACCGAGAGAACGCAGACCTGACAGCAGCGCCGCATCGGGACGCTTTGTCCTCCAAGTGGACGGACGGCTAAGTCTGAATGGAGTGTTTGTTCAGAGAGAGAGAGAGAGAGAGAGAGAGAGAGAGAGAGAGAGAGACAGGGGGAGAGAAAGGAAGGGAGAAAGAGAGAGAGACTGTCTCTCTTTCTGTACCAGCCTCTCCGATCGCAGGAGGCCTCAATGCCTCCACACAATCCTCCATTCACACACACACACACACACACACACACACACACACACACACACACACACACACACACACACACACACACACACACACACACACACACACACACACACACACACACACACACACACACACACACACCCTTGTCTTCTGCATTATCGGTTCATATAATTTGAAATCAGTTAATTTATTAACAGCGTTACTGTTACTGTTGGTGTGTGTGTGTGTGGGTTACTGTGTGTGTGTGTGTGTGTGGGGGTTACTGTGTGTGTGTGTTACTGTTGGTGTGTGTGTGTGGGTTACTGTGTGTGTGTGTTTGTGTGTGTGGGTTACTGTTGTGTGTTTGTGTGTGTGTGTGTGTGTGTGTGCTACTGTTGGTGTGTGTGTGTGTGTGTGTGTTACTGTTGGTGTGTGTGTGTGTGTGTGTTACTGTTGGTGTGTGTTTGTGTGTGTGTGTGTTACTGTTGGTGTGTGTGTGTGTGTGTGTGTGTAGATGTCCCAGTATCAACAACACATTTTAAGCCACGCTGCCACATTTTAGTCAGAGATCTTTTTTTACCGCCTTGTTGATATTTTTCAGTTAAGAACAATATTTCTCCTCGTCTTCTTAATTTTGTTTGATTGTAATGAAATTATATTAACGATTGGTGTGTGTGCATGTGTGTGTATACGTGCGTGTGTGTATGTGTTTGTGTGCATGCGTGTGTGTTTGTGCGTGCGTCTGTGTGTGTTTATTTATGTGTGTGTGTGTGTGTGTATATATGCGTGTGTGTGTAAGTGCGTTTGTGTGTGCACGTATGTGTGTAAGTGTGTGTGTATACGTGCGTGTGTGTATGTGCGTGCATGTGTGTTTATTTATGTGTGTGTGTACATGTGTCTCTGTTAGTGTGTGTGTGTGTGGGTGTGTGTATGTGCGTGTGTGTGTGTGTTCATGTGTGTGTGTGTGTGTTCAAGTGTGTTCGTGTGTGTGTGTGTGTGTTCATATGTGTGTGTAAACTCACTGTCTGAGCAGCTGGCGTCCTTGTTTCCAGCTCAGCTGATGGCTGCTGTTGGGAGGACTGGGAACCTCACTGTCGTTCCCCTCATCTGAGAGAGAGAGAGAGAGAGAGAGAGAGAGAGAGAGAGAGAGAGAGAGAGAGAGAGAGAGAGAGAGAGAGAGAGAGAGAGAGAGAGAGAGAGAATATCCCTGTTAGTGATGGCATTGCATAGTCTGTTCACCAGAGGACGCTCTACAACGTAAATACGTACATATGATGTAATGTACAGTATGTATGATGTAATGTACAGTATATATGATGTAATGCACAGTATATATGATGTAATGTACAGTATATATGATGTAATGCACAGTATGTATGATGTAATATAATGTACATATGATACAATGTACACACATATATATATATATAAATGAGATAATGTACAGTATATATAATGCACAGTATATATAATGTACAGTATATATAAATGGGATAATGTACATATGATGCAATGTACATATGAGATAATATATTATATGTGTGTATAAATAAATGGGATAATGTACATATGAGATAATAAGTCGGTCGTACCTGAGTCGTAACTCGGAGCTCTGATCTCTCCGTGGTTCACGTCGGTTCCAAACTTCAGTTTATGAAACTTCACCCTGAGAAGAAACAGCTGGTTATCATCATGTCTGAGTGTGTGTGTGTGTGTTAGCGTGTGTGTTTGTGTGTCAGTGTGTATATGTGTGTGTTAGTGTGTGTGTTAGCATGTGTGTGTCAGTGTGTTAGTTTGTGTGTTTGTGGGTGTGTCTGTGTGTTAGTGTGTGTGTTAGCATGTGTGTGTCAGTGTGTTAGTTTGTGGGTGTGTCTGTGTGTTGGTGTGTGTGTGTGTGTGTGTGTGAGTGTGTATTTGTGTGTGTTGGTAGGTTAAAGACGTTAAAGTACCCCCCCAACAAAACAACTGGTTATAACAATGTGTGTGTGTGTGTGTGTGTGTGTGTGTGTGTGTGTGTGTGTGTGTGTGTGGGTTAAAGATGTTAAAGTTTTCCCATAAACCCCCCCCCAGACTCCAGACCCGCCACTCAGAGGCTCAGACGGCCTATCTGCTGCCGGATCATGTGATTAATAACTAATAAATCTAATAATCCAGAAGATAATCTGCTCTTTGATCAGCTTCACACACGTCGTATTGACCAATCAGAGCCGCTGCAGCTCGCTGAAGCTCCTCCCACTGAAAAAAGTTTCTCTTAACCCTCGTGTTGTCCTCGGGTCACATTTGACCCCATTTAAAAAAAATAAAAAATAATAATAATCCCATAACGCATGGGACGTCAAAATAACGCGCCAGATATGTAAAATAAAAAAAAAAAAAAAACACAATTGATGGGAAAAGCAACAACAAAGACGATTTAATAAAATATTTTAAAAAAAGCCTCTAAACTTTCGAAAAAGTGACCAACACGTCAGACAAAGTGTCAAAAACGTTGGAAAAAAGCGATAAAAATGTCAATAGTGAGCAAAAAAATTGAAAAAGCGACAAATACATTGAGATAAAAAGTGTTTTTTTCATGGTCGACGGGGAAAAAAACACACATACACACACACATATATATATACACAATTACACACACATACTGTATATACACATACGTAAAATAAGTATTTGAACACGCTGCTATTTTGCAAGTTCTCCCACCTAGAAATCATGGAGGGGTCTGAAATTGTCCTTGTAGGTGCATGTCCACTGTGAGAGACATAATCTAAAAAAATAATATCCAGAAATCACAATGTATGATTTTTTAACTATTTATTTGTATGATACAGTCTTAAAAATCTATTTAAGACCTGTCTGTCTCCCAGAAACAGCTATGATATTTGTAGCGTGTACAGAGCCGACAGCGAGGAGTCTCATGATAGGTGTGTCTCTGTCAGAAGTTGTTGCTATGGTTTTTTGGCAATTTTGTGAAAACCGTGCGGTAAATCTCTTAGAAAAGTCATAGCCCACCATTCCCGATCATTACGCACGTTTTGATGTATTTTGTGCGCGTGTGTTGGCAACGCTCCGGGACTAGTAGCGGGACAAAAATCTGGCGGAATAATAAGTATGGGCGATAATAATAATGTATACTTTATTAATACCACAAGGGGGAATTACAATTTACACTCTGTGTATACTACACACAGACCTGAGGAGTTGGGGGTTTGGAGGTAAACTGGTGAACCTCTCCAGCTACCAGTCCACCACCATACTTGGGTCCGTATGGGGACTTGAACCAGCGACCCTCGGCCTCCCGACCCAACTCCCCACGGTCTGAGCTACTGACCTCTCCTGTTTGAGGGCGTACTCCAGCATCTTGATCCGTCTCACCAGGTCTTTCTTCAGGTTCTCCTGGCCCCGCCTCTCCCCCTGCAGGAAGGCGATCTGAGCCTGGGGGGGGGCAGAGGAAAAACCGTAGTTAGGGCGTGGTCCTTAAAACCACAGAACAAAAAAGTTTATATATATCTATATAGATATATAATTATATAGATATATATACACAACGTCCCTGTTAGTGATGGCGTTGCATAGTCTGTCCACCAGAGGACGCTCTACAACGTCCCTGTTAGTGATGATGTTACATAGTCTGTTAATATATGAAAATATTTAAATACACACACACACACACAGGGACATATACACAGACACACACACACAGGCACGCACACACACAGGGGGCGGCTGTGGCTCAGGGGTAGAGCGGTTGCCTGCCAATTGGAAGGTTGGTGGTTCAATCCCTGGCCCTGCAGTCCCATGTCGAAGTGTCCTTGGGCAAGACACTGAACCCCGAGTTGCCCCCGATGCTGTGCATCGGAGTGTGAATGTGTGTGAGTGTGTATCTGATGAGCAGGTGGCACCTTGTACGGCAGCCTCGGCCACAGTGTATGAATGTGTGTGAATGGTGAATGGTTCCTGTATGATGTAAAAGCGCTTTGAGTAGTCGTTAAGACTAGAAAAGATATATAAATACAGCACATTTAAACACACCATCCATGTCACACACACATCAGAAGTGGGTCACTCCCCCCTGGAGGCGACCGCGTCAGAATCTCACTGAGACGAGGGCGTAAACAAGCCGAGCGTGTCACTCTATTATTTACACACACACACACAGATATAAATAATACTCCTGTTCCATCCTAGCGTTAAAAACATCTGACATATCTGAATCTCCCACACGTCACATTAAACCTTACTCATTCGGCGTTGCAGCAAAACGTTAAAAACAGAGAGTTCATCCAGTTTAAAGGGTAATTACCGGTTTTTCAACCCGGACCCCGCAGGTATCCCACAGGGTCTAGGGTCCCGGACCCCGCAGGTGGGGTTAAGGGTTCAACCTGGACCCTATTTCCCCATATTTTTGTGTCCAAGTGATGGGAACAACAATCTTTGACATCGGTACAGTATTAAGCGAGAAACAAGCTACAATGGAAGTTAATGGGAGAATTGTCCATCTTGTATTTACCTTCATTAAAGTGCTCGTTTGGCCGCTGAAAGACTAATATTCTACGTGTCTGACAACATTATGGAAGGATTTTTAAGGAGGTCGACCTTTCTGTTAAAGAGGAAGATCCTGTTTTTAAACATAAAAACATCCGTGAAATTCCGTTCGCTAAACGTACCAGACTCCATGTAAATAAACAGTAATTTTAGCATCTTACAATTCACTTAATTTAAAGTCGACAGAAACAAAATAAAACTATGAAAAGCCTTTTTGGGACGTCTTTCCACTTTTCCAATCATCACAACACTAGTTTTCGTTGAAATAAACACATAGTAGCTAAAAGTAGTGATTATTTACATGGAGTCTGGTGGAGATATGCTGCTCTATACACTCTAAAAGTAGTGATTATTTACATGGAGTCTGGTGGAGATATGCTGCTCTATACACTCTAAAAGTAGTGATTATTTACATGGAGTCTGGTGGAGATATGCTGCTCTATACACGCTAAAAGTAGTGATTATTTACATGGAGTCTGGTGGAGATATGCTGCTCTATACACACTAAAAGTAGTGATTATTTACATGGAGTCTGGTGGAGATATGCTGCTCTTTACATGCTAAAAGTAGTGATTATTTACATGGAGTCTGGTGGAGATATGCTGCTCTATACACGCTAAAAGTAGTGATTATTTACATGGAGTCTGGTGGAGATATGCTGCTCTATACACGCTAAAAGTAGTGATTATTTACATGGAGTCTGGTGGAGATATGCTGCTCTCTATGAGTACCACCATAGAGAGCTGTTAATGTTAGCTTTGGACATGGATGGGACACCAGAACCACCGTGGTCTGGGGAGGACACAGGCGGTCTGCTGGCTCTCAGGCTGGGGAAGATCCAGCTGGTTCTTAGAGAACTGGAGAGTAGAACCAGCACCGAACTGGCAACAGCACCAGAACCAGAACCTGGTTAGCCTTGGTGGAAAAGACATCACAGAGATGCAACCGGGTCATTTACCCGTCTTTAACCCTCGCGTTGTCGTCCCGTTAACCAGGAACCTGCCCTTCCTGCCCTTTTTTGTGCTTTTCCGATGTTTTTATCGTTTTTTCCTGATTTATTCGTCACTTTTTCCAGCTTTTTGGTGTTTTTTTGAAAAAACCTGAGCTGGTTTAATATCAGGTTTTACACTTATTCATGGAATTCATGGTCAACAAACCTCATTTATATCAAATTATACATACGTTTTTAGTTAAAAAGGCAGAAATTATGATTTATTTTGACTAATAGTTCAGATCTGAGGATGTTGAGTGGATCT
>CM049372.1:33114446-33116946 GCA_026937815.1 Etheostoma perlongum
ACCCCGTCAGGGTCTGAGTCTGTCAGGTCTGAGATCAGTACTGCAGGTGGATTATTTTCTGAAATATTGTGACTTTCTTCTTGTAATAACAGACTATAACTTTATTTTTCTTAATATCCCGACCCTCCCGAGCCCAGACCTCAGAGCCCAGACCTCAGAGCCCAGACCTCAGAGCCCAGACCCTGAACCTCAGACCCTGAACCTCAGAGCCCAGATGGAGGAGTTATTTTGTGAATGTGCACAAAGTTTTTAACATGAGCCGAAATCTTGCTCCAACATCTGACTTAGTCCAGGAGTTTATTAATGAATTAATGAGTCATTAAGGTGAATAATTATCATTTGCACTTTGAACCCTCCGGTTGTCCTCGGGTCCCGTTAAGTAAAGCTTTCTATATCAGAAATATGACAAAAGAATGTTAAAAAGTGGCAAATGTTGAAGAAAACTACAAATAAGGGAAAAAAAGCAACAAAAACATTTTTTAAATGCTGAAAAAGTGACCAAAAAATCAGAAAAAGCGTCAAAATTATTATTTTTTTACTAAAACTTAATTAAAAAAATGTTTAATTGACTAAAACATATTTATTTTGTCACTTTTGACGTTTTTAATTGTTAAAAAATTGAAACATAATTTTAAAAAATGTCAAAAGTGGCGAACGTTGAAGAAAAAACTCCAAATAAGGAAAAGACAACGATATCTTTTTTTTTTAAATGCTGAAAAGTGACAAAAACATCAAAAAAATGGGAAAAAATGACTTTTCTTTTACTAAAACATAATTTAACAAAATGTTAGTGACAAAAATTGTTAAATCGACTGAAACAGAATCAAACGTCAAGTGACAAATAAGAAAAACTTCAAATAAGAAAAAAAAACAAAATTTTGTAAACTGAAAAAGAGAAAATATCTGAAATCTTTTCTCTGAAACATAATTTAAAAGTTAGTGACATCATTTTTTTTTAAATTGCCTGAAACATCATTTTTTTGTCACTTGACATTTTTTTTATTTGTTTAATTGACTGAAACATTATTAAAAATAGTTAAAAAGTTACAAAAATTGGAAAAAAATGACAAGTCAAAATGTAGAAAAAGAATAAAATTAATTTCAACAAAGGTTATAATGTGATGTCTCTGTCCTCTGGTGTCCCGGGGTATAATGTGATGTCTCTGTCCTCTGGTGTCCCGGGGTATAATGTGATGTCTCTGTCCTCTGGTGTCCCGGGGTATAATGTGATGTCTCTGTCCTCTGGTGTCCCGGGGTATAATGTGATGTCTCTGTCCTCTGGTGTCCCGGGGTATAATGTGATGTCTCTGTCCCCTGGTGTCCCGGGGTATAATGTGATGTCTCTGTCCCCTGGTGTCCCGGGGTATAATGTGATGTCTCTGTCCCCTGGTGTCCCGGGGTATAATGTGATGTCTCTGTCCCCTGGTGTCCCGGGGTATAATGTGATGTCTCTGTCCTCTGGTGTCCCAGGTGATAATCGAACGCTACGAGGGAGAAGTATCTTCCTCCGTTGGACAAGACGAAGTTCCTGGTCCCGCATGAACTCACCATGACGCAGTTCGTCACAATCATCCGTAATGTGCTGCTGCTGTCCCAGTAACTTAATGGGGACGCTACTGATGGTGTATTACTGTAATTACGGTAACTTACTGGGGAAGCTGCTGCTGCCGGTGTATTACTGTAATTACAGTAATTTATAATGATGCCGGTGTATTACTGTAATTACAGTAATGTACTGGGAAAGTATGATGCTGGTGTATTACTGTAATTACAGTAATTTACTTGTAAAGCTGATGCCGGTGTATTACTGTAATTACAGTAATTTACTGGTAAAGCTGATGCCGGTGTATTACTGTAATTACAGTAATGTACTGGGAAAGCTGATGCTGGTGTATTACTGTAATTACAGATATTTACTGGTAAAGCTGATGCCGGTGTATTACTGTAATTACAGTAATGTACTGGGAAAGCTGATGCTGGTGTATTACTGTAATTACAGATATTTACTGGTAAAGCTGATGCCGGTGTATTACTGTAATTACAGTAATTTACTTGTAAAGCTGATGCCGGTGTATTACTGTAATTACAGATATTTACTGGTAAAGCTGATGCCGGTGTATTACTGTAATTACAGTAATGTACTGGGAAAGCTGATGCTGGTGTATTACTGTAATTACAGTAATTTACTGGGAAAGCTGATGCCGGTGTATTACTGTAATTACAGTAATGTACTGGGAAAGCTGATGCCGGTGTATTACTGTAATTACAGTAATGTACTGGGAAAGCTGATGCCGGTGTATTACTGTAATTACAGTAATGTACTGGGAAAGCTGATGCTGGTGTATTACTGTAATTACAGTAATTTACTGGTAAAGCTGATGCCGGTGTATTACTGTAATTACAGTAATTTACTGGGAAAGCTGATGCCGGTGTATTACTGTAATTACAGTAATTTGTATTACTGTAATTTTGCAGCGTAGGTAAACCATTTCCGTTTAAT
>CM049372.1:33121946-33124446 GCA_026937815.1 Etheostoma perlongum
TCCCTAATACTGTATCTGAAGTCTCTTTATATAGACCTTAGTGGTCCCCTAATACTGTATCTGAAGTCTCTTTATATAGACCTTAGTGGTCCCCTAATACTGTATCTGAAGTCTCTTTATATAGACCTTAGTGGTCCCCTAATACTGGATCCTGCGTCTGTCTGGATCAGAAACGTTGCCTGGTCTGTTTTCTGTAAGACAGCTGTGTGGTTTTGTTTGTTTGGCTTGAAGTCGTAGTCTTTATCCAGCAACGCTTGTAGGACTACATATCCCATGAGCACTTAAGTCATGACATGTCTTGCAACGTGGAAGCCAAAAATACCAATTCTGTCATGTTTGACCCATATAATCAAGCATTTTAATAACCTCTTATATAAAAATCAAGACAGTAGGGGGCAGCAGAGATCCATCAGTTCATTCTCTCTCGCTCTTAATAAGTATACACCCCCCTATGTTAAAATACAGGGGGCATAAGTATACACCCCCCTATGTTAAAATACAGGGGCATAAGTATACACCCCCATGTTAAAATACAGGGGGCATAAGTATACACCCCCTATGTTAAAATACAGGGGCATAAGTATACACCCCCTATGTTAAAATACAGGGGGCATAAGTATACACCCCTATGTTAAAATACAGGGACATAAGTATACACCCCTATGTTAAAATACAGGGGCATAAGTATACACCCCCTATGTTAAAATACAGGGGGGGCATAAGTATACACCCCCTATGTTAAAATACAGGGGGCATAAGTATACACCCCCTATGTTAAAATACAGGGGACATAAGTATACACCCCTATGTTAAAATACAGGGGGCATAAGTATACACCCCCCTATGTTAAAATACAGGGGACATAAGTATACACCCCCTATGTTAAAATACAGGGGCATAAGTATACACCCCCTATGTTAAAATACAGGGGACATAAGTATACACCCCCCTATGTTAAAATACAGGGGGCATAAGTATACACCCCCTATGTTAAAATACAGGGGGCATAAGTATACACCCCCTATGTTAAAATACAGGGGGCATAAGTATACACCCCCTATGTTAAAATACAGGGGGCATAAGTATACACCCCCTATGTTAAAATACAGGGGCATAAGTATACACCCCCCTATGTTAAAATACAGGGGGCATAAGTATACACCCCCCTATGTTAAAATACAGGGGCATAAGTATACACCCCCCTATGTTAAAATACAGGGGGCATAAGTATACACCCCCCCTATGTTAAAATACAGGGGGGCATAAGTATACACCCCCCATGTTAAAATACAGGGGCATAAGTATACACCCCCCCCCCATGTTAAAATACAGGGGGCATAAGTATACACCCCCTATGTTAAAATACAGGGACATAAGTATACACCCCCCTATGTTAAAATACAGGGGGCATAAGTATACACCCCCTATGTTAAAATACAGGGGCATAAGTATACACCCCCTATGTTAAAAATACAGGAGGCATAAGTATACACCCCTATGTTAAAATACAGGAGGCATAAGTATACACCCCCTATGTTAAAATACAGGGGCATAAGTATACACCCCCTATGTTAAAATACAGGAGGCATAAGTATACACCCCCTATGTTAAAATACAGGAGGCATAAGTATACACCCCTATGTTAAAATACAGGAGGCATAAGTATACACCCCCCTATGTTAAAATACAGGGGCATAAGTATACACCCCCTATGTTAAAATACAGGGGCATAAGTATACCCCCTATATTTAAAATACAGGGTGCATAAGTATACACCCCCCTATGTTAAAATACAGGGTGCATAAGTATACACCCCCTATGTTAAAATACAGGGGCATAAGTATACACCCCCTATGTTAAAATACAGGGGGCATAAGTATACACCCCTATGTTAAAATACAGGGGCATAAGTATACACCCCCTATGTTAAAATACAGGGGCATAAGTATACACCCCCCTATGTTAAAATACAGGAGGCATAAGTATACACCCCCTATGTTAAAATACAGGGGGCATAAGTATACACCCCCTATGTTAAAATACAGGGGGCATAAGTATACACCCCCCTATGTTAAAATACAGGGGCATAAGTATACACCCCCTATGTTAAAATACAGGGGGCATAAGTATACCCCCTATGTTAAAATACAGGGGGCATAAGTATACACCCCCTATGTTAAAATACAGGGGCATAAGTATACCCCCTATGTTAAAATACAGGAGGCATAAGTATACACCCCCTATGTTAAAATACAGGGGGCATAAGTATACACCCCCTATGTTAAAATACAGGGGCATAAGTATACACCCCCTATGTTAATATACAGGGGCATAAGTATACACCCCTATGTTAAAATACAGGGGCATAAGTATACACCCCCTATGTTAAAATACAGGGGGACATAAGTATACACCCCCTATGTTAAAATACAGGGGGCATAAGTATACACCCCCTATGTTAAAATACAGGGGGCATAAGTATACACCCCCTATGTTAAAA
>CM049372.1:33129446-33131946 GCA_026937815.1 Etheostoma perlongum
GCAGGGAGAATGAGAGGGGGGAACGCCAGAGCAGGGGGAATGAGAGGAGGAAACATCAGAGCAGGGGAATGAGAGGGGGGATGAGAGGGGAAACGCCAGAGCAGGGGGAATGAGAGGGGGAATGAGAGGGGAAACACCAGAGCAGGGGGGAATGAGAGGGGAATGAGAGGGGGAATGAGAGGGGGAAACACCAGAGCAGGGGGAATGACAACAACAACATTTCCCTCCTCTCGACGTGGTTTCCATCAGAACGCGTCATGCTGAATGTGACGCTGTGACATCACGGCGTCTGTATCCAGTCTGTGGTCGGCTCCACGCTCGCTGCTCTATGGGCCGCGCCCCGTGGTTTCCCAGCATGCCTCAGTGACGGCCCGCCCTGCTGCGGCTGCTCTGGCGGGCGCGCCCTCCGGTTATTATGACACAAATAGGTCAGAGCACTTGGTTAGAGTGTGTGTGTGTGTTTGTGTGTGTGTGTGTGTGTGTGTGTTTGTTTCTGAGTGTGTGTGTGTGTGTGTTTCTGAGTGTGTGTGTGTGTTTCTGGATTTGTGTGTGTGTGTGTGTGTGTGTGTGTGTGTGTGTGCATGTCTGTTTTTTTAAGTTTTTCTGTGTGTGTTTCTGTGTGTGTGTGTGTGTGTGTGTGTCTGTTTTTTTATGTTTTTCTGTGTGTGTGTTTCTGTGTGTGTATTTGTGTTTCTATGTGTGTGTTTGTGTTTCTATGTGTGTGTGTTTGTGTGTGTGTGTGTTTCTGGATTTGTGTGTGTGTGTTTTTGTGCGTGTGCGTTTCTGTATGTGTGTGTGCGTTTCTGTATGTGTGTGTGTGTGTGTGTGTGTGTGTGTGTTTCTGCGTGTACGTGCGTGTGTTTCAATGTGTGAGTGTGTGTGTGTGAGTGTGTGTTTCAATGTGTGAGTGTGTGTGTGTTTGTGTTGTGTGTGTGTGTGTGTGTGTGTGTGAGTGTGTTTCTGTGTGTGTGTGTGTGTGTGAGTGTGTGTGTGTTTCTGTGTGTGTGTGTGTGTGTGTTTCTGTGTGTGTGTGTGTCTGTGTTGTGTGTGTGTGTGTGTGTGTGTGTGTGTGTTTCTGTGTGTGTGAGTGTGTGTGTTTCTGTGTGTGTGTGTTTTCTGTGTGTGTGTGTTTTCTGTGTGTGTGTTGTGTGTTTCTGTGTGTGTGTGTGTGTGTGTGTGTTTTCTGTGTGTGTGTGTGTGTGTGTGTGTGTGTGTTTCTGTGTGTGTGTGTGTGTTTCTGTGTGTGTGTGTGTGTGTGTTTTCTGTGTGTGTGTGTGTTTCTGTGTGTGTGTGTGTGTGTGTGTTTCTGTGTGTGTGTGTGTGTGTGTGTGTTTCTGTGTGTGTGTGTGTTTCTAGTAGTAGTTGTCTGAACATCAGAACTAACGTGGTAATGTTTCTGTGTTTCTGTTAGAGAGGATCAGCTGTTCGATTCCAGAGAGAATGCCTGCTGGAAAGAGTGACGCCATTCACACTTTTTCCTCTCATCATGAACTACATTTGTGTCACATACGCCTATTTTATTTCCAAAGGCCAAGTGAACTTTATCAGCATGCATAGTATCCTGATCCATGAAATAACTGGTCTTTAATAATAAAAACCTGCCTCTATGGTATTTTAACATAGGGGGTGTATACTTATGCCCCTGTATTTTAACATAGGGGTGTATACTTATGCCCCCTGTATTTTAACATAGGGGGTGTATACTTATGCCCCTGTATTTTAACATAGGGGTGTATACTTATGCCCCTGTATTTTAACATAGGGGGTGTATACTTATGCCCCTGTATTTTAACATAGGGGGTGTATAATTATGCCCCCCCTGTATTTTAACATAGGGGGTGTATACTTATGCCCCTGTATTTTAACATAGGGGTGTATACTTATGCCCCCTGTATTTTAACATAGGGGGTGTATACTTATGCCCCTGTATTTTAACATAGGGGGGTGTATACTTATGCCCCCTGTATTTTAACATAGGGGGTGTATAATTATGCCCCTGTATTTTAACATAGGGGGTGTATACTTATGCCCCTGTATTTTAACATAGGGGTGTATACTTATGCCCCTGTATTTTAACATAGGGGGTGTATACTTATGCCCCCTGTATTTTAACATAGGGGGTGTATAATTATGCCCCCTGTATTTTAACATAGGGGGTGTATACTTATGCCCCTGTATTTTAACATAGGGGGTGTATACTTATGCCCCTGTATTTTAACATAGGGGGTGTATACTTATGCCCCTGTATTTTAACATAGGGGGTATACTTATGCCCCCCTGTATTTTAACATAGGGGGTGTATACTTATGCCCCTGTATTTTAACATAGGGGGTGTATACTTATGCCCCTGTATTTTAACATAGGGGGTGTATACTTATGCCCCTGTATTTTAACATAGGGGGGTGTATACTTATGCCCCCTGTATTTTAACATAGGGGGTGTATACTTATGCCCCTGTATTTTAACATAGGGGGGTATACTTATGCCCCCTGTATTTTAA
>CM049372.1:33139446-33141946 GCA_026937815.1 Etheostoma perlongum
ACATCTGTTGCTGTTAATGTCTCGTGTCCACATTCAGTCTGAAGACTAACATCTGTTGCCGTTAATGTCTCGTGTCCACATTCAGTCTGAAGACTAACATCTGTTGCTGTTAATGTCTCGTGTCCACATTCAGTCTGAAGACTAACATCTGTTGCCGTTAATGTCCGTGTCCACATTCAGTCTGAAGACTAACATCTGTTGCCGTTAATGTCCCGTGTCCACATTCAGTCTGAAGACTAACATCTGTTGCTGTTAATGTCCCGTGTCCACATTCAGTCTGAAGACTAACATCTGTTGCCGTTAATGTCTCGTGTCCACATTCAGTCTGAAGACTAACATCTGTTGCCGTTAATGTCTTGTGTCCACATTCAGTCTGAAGACTAACATCTGTTGCTGTTAATGTCTCGCGTCCACATTCAGTCTGAAGACTAACATCTGTTGCTGTTAATGTCTCGCGTCCACATTCAGTCTGAAGACTAACATCTGTTGCTGTTAATGTCCCGTGTCCACATTCAGTCTGAAGACTAACATCTGTTGCTGTTGTCTCGTGTCCACATTCAGTCTGAAGACTAACATCTGTTGCCGTTAATGTCTCGCGTCCACACATTCAGCCTGAAGACTAACATCTGTTGCTGTTAATGTCCCGTGTCCACATTCAGTCTGAAGACTAACATCTGTTGCTGTTGTCTCGTGTCCACATTCAGTCTGAAGACAAACATCTGTTGCCGTTAATGTCTCGCGTCCACATTCAGCCTGAAGACTAACATCTGTTGCTGTTAATGTCTCGTGTCCACATTCAGTCTGAAGACTAACATCTGTTGCTGTTAATGTCTCGCGTGTCCACATTCAGTCTGAAGACTAACATCTGTTGCTGTTAATGTCTCGCGTCCACATTCAGTCTGAAGACTAACATCTGTTGCCGTTAATGTCTTGTGTCCACATTCAGTCTGAAGACAAACATCTGTTGCTGTTAATGTCTTGCGTCCACATTCAGTCTGAAGACTAACATCTGTTGCCGTTAATGTCTTGTGTCCACATTCAGTCTGAAGACAAACATCTGTTGCCGTTAATGTCCCGTGTCCACATTCAGTCTGAAGACTAACATCTGTTGCTGTTAATGTCTCGTGTCCACATTCAGTCTTAAGACTAACATCTGTTGCCGTTAATGTCCCGTGTCCACATTCAGTCTGAAGACTAACATCTGTTGCCGTTAATGTCCCGTGTCCACATTCAGTCTGAAGACTAACATCTGTTGCCGTTAATGTCTTGTGTCCACATTCAGTCTGAAGACTAACATCTGTTGCTGTTAATGTCCCGTGTCCACATTCAGTCTGAAGACTAACATCTGTTGCTGTTAATGTCTCGTGTCCACATTCAGTCTGAAGACTAACATCTGTTGCTGTTAATGTCCCGTGTCCACATTCAGTCTGAAGACAAACATCTGTTGCCGTTAATGTCTCGCGTCCACATTCAGCCTGAAGACTAACATCTGTTGCTGTTGTCTCGTGTCCACATTCAGCCTGAAGACTAACATCTGTTGCTGTTAATGTCCCGTGTCCACATTCAGTCTGAAGACTAACATCTGTTGCTGTTGTCTCGTGTCCACATTCAGCCTGAAGACTAACATCTGTTGCTGTTGTCTCGTGTCCACATTCAGCCTGAAGACTAACATCTGTTGCTGTTAATGTCCCGTGTCCACATTCAGTCTGAAGACTAACATCTGTTGCTGTTAATGTCCGTGTCCACATTCAGTCTGAAGACAAACATCTGTTGCCGTTAATGTCTCGTGTCCACATTCAGTCCTGAAGACTAACATCTGTTGCTGTTAATGTCTCGTGTCCAAATTCAGTCTGAAGACTAACATCTGTTGCTGTTAATGTCTCGCGTCCACATTCAGTCTGAAGACTAACATCTGTTGCAAAATGTCTTGGTCCACATTCAGTCTGAAGACAAACATCTGTTGCCGTTAATGTCCCGTGTCCACATTCAGTCTGAAGACTAACATCTGTTGCTGTTAATGTCCCGTGTCCACATTCAGTCTGAAGACTAACATCTGTTGTCGTTAATGTCCCGTGTCCACATTCAGTCTGAAGACTAACATCTGTTGCCGTTAATGTCCCGTGTCCACATCCAGTCTGAAGACTAAGACCTGTTAATGATCCAGAGGTCCGGACATCTCCGCCTCTGCAGACCGCTGCAGGCTGGTACGAGACGCCCGGCCCTGATGGTGCGTGTGTTGTCATGGACATGCGGGACCACTTCATCCAGACTGGAAGCGCGTTCACATGCGCATGTCCACAGTGGACGTCCGAGTCCGTCTCCAGCTGTGTCTGCCTGGCATACTCTGGGTGAGGACGGCCAATTTAACCCTTTATTTAAACATAAAAACATCCGCGAAAGTGCGTTCTCTAAACCCACCAGACTCCATGTAAATAATCAGTACTTTAAGCATCGTAAAACACGCTTCATTCAAAGGCAACAGAAATAAAATGAAACTATA
>CM049372.1:33146946-33166946 GCA_026937815.1 Etheostoma perlongum
ACATGAAGACAACATGAGGGACAACATGAGGACAACATGAGGACAACATGAGGACAACATGAAGACAACATGAGGACAACATGAGGACAACATGAGGGACAACATGAGGACAACATGAGGGCAACATGAGGACAACATGAAGACAACATGAGGACAACATGAGGGACAACATGAGGGCAACATGAGGGCAACATGAGGACAACATGAGGACAACATGAGGGACAACATGCATGGAGACAACATGAGGGACAACATGAAGACAACATGAGGACAACATGAAGACAACATGAAGACAACATGAGGACAACATGAGGACAACTTGAAGACAACATGAGGGCAACATGAGGACAACATGAAGACAACATGAGGACAACATGAGGACAACATGAGGACAACATGAGGACAACATGAAGACAACATGAGGGGAGGACAACATGAGGACAACATGAGGACAACATGAGGACAACATGAGGACAACATGAACAACATGAGGGACAACATGATGAGGACAACATGAGGGGCAACATGAGGGCAACATGAGGACAACATGAGGACAACATGAGGACAACATGAGACATGGAGACAACATGAGGGACAACATGAAGACAACATGAGGACAACATGAAGACAACATGAAGACAACATGAGGACAACATGAGGGACAACATGAAGACAACTTGAAATGTAATTAAATTCAATTTAAATTAATTAAATGAATTAAGTCACTAATTAAGACACTGTAGTTGTTTTCAGACCTTCTGATGCAGCATTAAGAGATATTGTATGAAAGCTGTTGTTGCCGTGTGAGTCACCTGGTTGCCAGGCAGGCCGCTGTTTTCGGGGACGAACAGCGTCTTCTGGACCGTCAGGTTACCGAGACGCTCCACAAACCGCCGGCCGGACTCCGACTCGGCAGAACAGTTGAGGATTTGCTGCAGAAGAAGAAAACAACGTCAGATTAATAACATCTGAGGACAAAATGTCTCTTAATGTCTCGTCAAAATGTCACAAAAACTCTGGAGCTGCAGAGACGAATGGACAACTGTTACTATGAGGACGCTAAAGGACGTCATCTTGAGCTTCGGGGGACAGTTGTTCAAAACATTTAACCCTCGTGTTGTCTTCCCGTCAAAATGAAAATCAATGAGGACAACATGAGGACAACATGAGGACAACATGAGGGGCAACATGGGGGCAACATGAGGGGGGGCAACATGGGGGGGGGCAACATGAGGACAACATGAGGGCAACATGGGGGCAACATGAGGACAACATGAGGACAACATGGGGGCAACATGAAGGCAACATGGGGGCAACATGAGGACAACATGAGGGCAACATGAGGGCAACATGGGGGCAACATGAGGACAACATGAGGACAACATGAAGGCAACATGGGGGCAACATGAGGGGGCAACATGAGGACAACATGAGGACAACATGAGGACAACATGAGGACAACATGAGGGGGACAACATGAGGGCAACATGAGGGCAACATGGGGGCAACATGAGGACAACATGGGGGAATTAACATGAGGGCAACATGAGGGACAACATGGGGTAACATGGGGACAACATGAGGGGCAACAACATGGGGGGACAACATGAGGGCAAACATGAGGACAACATGGGGGCAACATGAGGACAACATGGGGGGGGGGGGACAACATGAGGGAGGGGCAACATGAGGGCAACATGGGGGCAACATGAGGACAACATGAGGGCAACATGGGGGCAACATGAGGACAACATGAGGGCAACATGGGGGCAACATGGGGGCAACATGAGGGCAACATGGGGGCAACATGGGGGCAACATGAGGGCAACATGAGGACAACATGGGGGCAACATGGGGCAGGACATGAGGGCAACATGGGGGCAACATGAGGGCAACATGGGGCAACATGAGGGACAACATGAGGGGACAACATGAGGGCAACATGGGGGCAACATGAGGACAACATGAGGGCAACATGGGGGCAACATGGGGGCAACATGAACAACATGAGGGCAACATGAGGGCAACATGAGGGCAACATGGGGGCAACATGAGGACAACAACATGAGGGCAACATGGGGGCAACATGAGGGCAACATGAGGACAACATGAGGGCAACATGAGGGCAACATGAGGGCAACATGAGGGGCAACATGAGGGCAACATGGGGCAACATGAAGGAGGATTATAAAGACAACATGAGGACAACATGAGGGCAACATGAGGACAACAAGAAACGACAATAAAAACATCAAAAACATCAGAAGGAAAACGTCACAAATGTGGAAAAAATGTCAAAAACGTCAGAAAAAACATGAAATACAAATGTTGGAAAATGAACGTTAAGATTGGGTTTTTCATGGTGGACGGGATGATAACACACGGGTTAATTGGTAGCCTATGTCTACTTTATCTACTTTATCTACTTTATCTACTTTATCTACTGTATCTACTGTATCTACTGTATCTACTGTATCTACTGTATCTACTGTATCTACTTTATCGGTTACACAAGTCCAGTGTAATATATAAATAAAAGTATATACACTGAATGATACAAATGTATAATATGACCAAATTTAAAGTTTCCTTACTAGAATCCGTCCTGAAATCCTGTTGGATTAATAAAAGTTATCTAAATCCTACTGACTGAACACAAACTGAAGGTCTGATCCAGATTGAAACCAGGATTGGAGTCTGGGATCTGATCCTGATTGAAACCAGGATTGGAGTCTGGGATCTGATCCTGATTGAAACCAGGATTGGATTGGAGTCTGGGATCTGATCCTGATTGAAACCAGGATTGGAGTCTGGGATCTGATCCTGATTGAAACCAGGATTGGAGTCTGGGATCTGATCCTGATTGAAACCAGGATTGGAGTCTGGGATCTGATCCTGATTGAAACCAGGATTGGATTGGAGTCTGGGATCTGATCCTGATTGAAACCAGGATTGGAGTCTGGGATCTGATCCTGTTGATTGAAACCAGGATTGAGTCAAACTGGGATCTGATCCTGATTGAAACCAGGATTGGAGTCTGGGATCTGATCCTGATTGAAACCAGGATTGGAGTCTGGGATCTGATCCTGATTGAAACCAGGATTGGAGTCTGGGATCTGATCCTGATTGAAACCAGGATTGGAGTCTGGGATCTGATCCTGATTGAAACCAGGATTGGAGTCTGGGATCTGATCTGGTTTCAGATTTCTTCTTTATCTTTTGAAGGACCCATTCCCGAGATTTGATCCAATCCGATCAGCACTACTGTCCCTGTGTGATCCCGGATCCACATCTTAGAGACCCCAACCCCTCACGCATTCATCCAGACAGCGTGCTGTGTTACCGATGACTCACTGTGAGGAAGTTGGAGAACCTGGGTGTGGACTGGAGGACCTGCAGCAGGTTCCCCGTGCAGCTGAATCCGTCTCCGACGAAACCGGGTCGACACTCACAGTTAACCTCTGGAACAAAGACACACAACTTAAAAATAAAGAGTCACGCCCCGATGGGAGGAGAGGCGACAGGTAGCATAGATGCTAACGAGAGATGCTAACGAGAGACTTCTGTAACGTCAACACAGTAAAAATGGACCTACTTAACCAAGTTGGTTCACTGCTAGCTTAGCTACAAGTTAGCATCAAACACAACAAAGGCTGTCAGTTGAATGGTGTTTTGAGCTAACGTTAGCATAGCATCAACCATAGATAGCTACGACGTTTCTGAAATAATTTCCATCTTCTGTTATTGGTCGTAATGAGAAAACTTTATTATTTCATGGATTTCACTAATTTCAGTATGACGGTTATGTCAAAAACTGTTTAAATCTGAGCATGCGTGACTCACATCTGCACTCGACCCACATCGGGCAGTGACAGGCGCCCGGGTACCTCAGCAGGTAGAGCGGGCGCCCATTTATAGAGGTCTACTCCTCGACGCAGAGGGCCCAGGTTCGACTCCGACCTGCGGCCCTTTGCTGCATGTCATTGCCCCCCCTCCCCCTCCCCTTTCATGTCTTCTGCTGTCCTGTCAAAATAAAGACTAAAAAAGTCCCAAAAAAAGTCTCTCACCCTTCATCCTGAAGCAGAAGGCGTCGAAGACCTCGTCCTCTTTGCGGACGCCGTAGTCTACGATGCCGACGTGTCCAAAGCCGCAGTTTGGGTTGGAGTAGGTGGTGGGGTACGCCACGCGGGCTCCGTCCAACCAGCCGGCAGAACACATGTTCAGCCCGCCCTGCAGACACGCACAGGACCAATCACAGAGCTCAAACCTCATGCTGTCCTCGGGTCAACTTTGACCCGCTTTTAAAAAAAAAAAAAATCTGAAAATATGTGATGTCAAAAATGTCAAAAATATATAAAAAATATGACAAAATGTTGGGAAAAGCAACAAAAACAATGGAAAAAAAACAGTCAATAACACCAGAAGAAAACAACAAAAACTTTGGTAAAAGGGTCCAAAACATTGAAAAAGTGAAAAATACTAAAAGATAAAATAAAAAATATCAGCTAAAGCGACATGAATATTGAAAAAAAATACTGTTGGAAAAAATGTTCAAAATATTGAAACAGTGACAAAACATCAGAAAAAACGACAAAAAGTCAGATAAAGTGACATTAATTTTGAAATAAGGGACCAAAACAACACAAACACAAACGTGGGAAAAAGCAGCTAAAACATTGAGATAGGGACAACAAAAGTGTTTTGAGAGAGATATATCTTATATACTAATATATATAATAATATATAATAATATACAGTATATACCTCTTTTATATATATATATATATATATATATATATATATATATATATATAGATATATATGTTGTGAAATACATGTTTTGATAAATTGCAGATTTCCGCACAAAATAACGGGGGTCGCATGATTTCATAATCCTGCGTTTGCGTTGCAAAAAGTCACAAAGTCTCAGCAGGAAGTTGAAAAGTGTTGCGTTGACTTCACACAAGAGCAGCTGTTTTCCCCCGTTGCCATGGGAACGTCAGGAAGCGATGTCATTACCCGACGAGACACACACGGTCTCTTTGTCATCAAAACGCAGTTTCATCGCGTAAAATTAGTAATTTTTCATCCAATCACTTCACCCGGGACTAGTTGACATATGGAAGACTGTTAGTGCGTCCCTCCACCCTAAGGCTGCTGGGAAAGAAGATGTTTGAGACCACGTTAAGACAAACATGAGCGCGTGTTGCGTTCACTGACCTGCTGAGCGTAGGAAAGCTGGTTGTACGTCGCGAGGCGGGCTCCCTCTGCAGCGCACGCCCGCTGAGCCGCAGAGAAGTTCAGTTTGTACTGACCGTCCCCGGAACGCAGGTGGAACACCCCGAGCGTCGCATCTACACACACACACACACACACACACACACACACACACACACACACACACACACACACACACACACACACACACACACAGGCACAGGCACACACACGCACGCACACACGCACACGCAGAGGCACACACACACACACAGCACACACACACACACACACACACACACACACACGCAGACGCACACAGACACGCAGACGCACACACACACACACAGACAGACGCACACAGACAAACACACACGCACACACACACACGCACACACGCACACGCAGACGCGCACACGCAGACGCACACACGCACGCACACACACACACACACACAGACACACAGACAGACGCAGACACACACAGACAGACACACAGACACACACACACACACACACAGACGCAGACACACACACACACATACGTTAGTTACCATTAAGTAGCCTGTGTTACACACACACACTAGCCAGTCAGAAGCAGAGTATGAGGGCCCTGACAGTACACTAGGTAAGGACTACTAGCCAGTCAGAAGCAGATATGAAGGCCCTGACAGTACCTAGGTAAGGACTACTAGCCAGTCAGAAGCAGAGTATGAAGGCCCTGACAGTACCTAGGTAAGGACTACTAGCCAGTCAGAAGCAGAGTATGAAGGCCCTGACAGTACCTAGGTAAGGACTACTAGCCAGTCAGAAGCACACATGAGGGGCCCTGACAGTACCTAGGTAAGGACTACTAGCCAGTCAGAAGCAGAGTATGAGGGCCCTGACAGTACCTAGGTAAGGACTACTAGCCAGTCAGAAGCAGAGTATGAGGGCCCTGACAGTACCAGGTAAGGACTACTAGCCAGTCAGAAGCAGAGTATGAGGGCCCTGACAGTACGGACTACTAGCCAGTCAGAAGCAGAGTATGAGGGCCCTGACAGTACCTAGGTAAGGACTACTAGCCAGTCAGAAGCAGAGTATGAGGGCCCTGACAGTACCTAGGTAAGGACTACTAGCCAGTCAGAAGCAGAGTATGAGGGCCCCTGACAGTACCTAGGTAAGGACTACTAGCCAGTCAGGAGCAGAGTATGAGGGCCCTGACAGTACCTAGGTAAGGACTACTAGCCAGTCAGGAGCAGAGTATGAGGGCCCTGACAGTACCTAGGTAAGGACTACTAGCCAGTCAGAAGCAGAGTATGAGGGCCCTGACAGTACCTAGGTAAGGACTACTAGCCAGTCAGAAGCAGAGTATGAGGGCCCTGACAGTACCTAGGTAAGGACTACTAGCCAGTCAGAAGCAGAGTATGAGGGCCCTGACAGTACCTAGGTAAGGACTACTAGCCAGTCAGAAGCAGAGTATGAGGGCCCTGACAGTACCTAGGTAAGGACTACTTTGCCACCTTCGAAGTGGAGGTCGGTACATTTGGCGTCTTGATGACATCGTCCGTTGTCCTGGAGACAGCGGCTGATTGGCAGCTGTTTGGCGTCGCACGTGACTCCGTCTCCGACGTAGTCGTCCTTGCAGGTGCACTTCTTCTTCCCCTGTTCACACAAAGTAACTTCCTGTTCACACCAACACTTCCTGTGTTACCATAACAACAACAATGTTGATTTTCTGAGACATCAACCAATCACGTTGTGTTGTTTGCTTAAGATGATCGTAACCCAGCAACAGGAGGCTTTAATCTGTTAACGGTGTGTATTGCCCCTGCCCCAGTGTGTATTACCCCGCCCCTGTTTGTATTGCCCCCCCCCGTGTGCATTGGCCCCGCCCCCGGGCTCCTGTGTAACTGAACGTGCGGCAGCCTCACCGGAGCCGTCATGGTGCAGGTGGCGTGTTGGTGGCAGCCGCCGTTGTCCCCGGCGACGCAGGGGTCAATGGGCTGGCAGGAGAAGCCGTCTCCGGCGTGGCCCTTAGGACACGAGCAGGTCACGGTCTCTCCTCTCTGGGAACACTTCGCTCCCTTAGCACAGCCGCCGTTCCACGTCCCGCACACGTCCAGCACTGGAGGGACACAGGACACATTACCCACAATGCTTTGGTGTAAACAGGAAGGAAACTGTCGCCACAGAGACAGGACGTTATGGAAAAGTCATGAAGTAAAGGTCTTAACCGTCATGTTGTCTTTGGGTCAAATTTGACCCGTTTTCAAAGTTTTTTAATATCCAAAATAACGGAAGTTGAAATAAGGGTGAAAAATGTTGGAAAAAGTGACAAAAATCGATGAAAAAAAATCAAAAACACCAGAAGAAAGCGTCAAAAACGTTGGAAAAAGTGACAAAATGTAGGAGAAAAAAGTGTCTAAAAGGATGAAAATAGCGTCATAAACGTGGACAAAACGTCAAAAAAATGGACAAAGACATTGACATTTTTTTATTGAAAATAGTGACAAAAAAGTCAACAACAACAACACAAAAAACTCATAAAAAACTTCGTAAAGAGCAATAAAAACGTTGAAATACGGATTAAAGATGTTGTTGTGTTTCTTTAAGTCAAATTTGACCCGTTTCTATATCAGAAAATTTGGGTTTCTTTCAACCAAAATGTAAAAAAAACGGTTTTCACAAGTAAAATAAATGATCAGTTCACTGCTCTCACGGAATATGGGTGTTTAATTATAATCTAAATATAATATAAATATTTTTTTTAAGCTAAAAGGACTTTGAAAAAATTGACAAAAAAAGCTTCAAAAACTTGAAGAAAACTGACAAAAACATCGGAAAAAGCTCAAAAACATCAAGTGACATAAACGTTCCGAACAAAAGTTTGACCCAGAAAAACGTCTCGGGTTACGTATGTAACCCTTGTTCCCCGAGATAGGGGAACGAGACACTGCGTCGGTTACGACACTATGGGAACGCCATAGTGTCGTAACCGACGCAGTTCGAGTTCCCCTCGAAGGGGAACAAAGACAACGCGAGGGTTAAAGACGTTGTCGTATTTCTTTAAAAATGAGTGTCTGACTGTAATAATCCTTGCTGCGTGAGTCGAGATTTGAGTCGCGCATGCGACGAGTAGCATACAAGATGCTAACGAGAGACTTCTGTAACGTCAACACAGTAAAAATGGACCTACTTAACCAAGTTGGTTCACTGCTAGCTTAGCTACAAGTTAGCATCAAACACAACAAAGGCTGTCAGTTGAATGGTGTTTTGAGCTAACGTTAGCATCAAACTATCATAGATAGTTACGTTTCTGAAATGACTGCTAGCTTAGCAACAAGTTAGCATTAAACACAACAAAGGCTGTCAGGTGAATGGTGTTTTGAGCTAACGTTAGCAACCAATCAACCATAGATAGCTACAATGTTTTTGAAATGAATTGTATTTCATGGATTTCACAAATTTCAGTATGACAGTTATGTCGTAAACCATTTAAATCTGAGCATGCGCGACTCACATCGGGGAGGGACAGCGTCTGTCCTCGGGCGGTTTACCTGTACAGGTGTATCCGTCTCCTTCATAAAATGGCCGACAGACGCAGGTGTTGTTCTGCTGACAGACGGCTTTCGGAGAGCAGGATGGAGAACACACGGGGACTTCATCTGGAGACACAGAGACACTCAGAGACTTCATCTAGAGACACAGAGACACTCAGAGACTTCATCTGGAGACACAGAGACACTCAGAGACTTCATCTAGAGACACAGAGACACTCAGAGACTTCATCTGGAGACACAGAGACACTCAGAGACTTCATCTGGAGACACAGAGACACTCAGAGACCTCATCTGGAGACACAGAGACACTCAGAGACATCATCTAGAGACACAGAGACACTCAGAGACTTCATCTGGAGACACAGAGACACTCAGAAACTTCATTTAGATACACAGAGACACTCAGAGACTTCATCTGGAGACACAGAGACACTCAGAGACTTCATCTGGAGACACAGAGACACTCAGAGACTTCATTGAGAAACACAGAGACACTCAGAAACTTCATCTGGAGACACAGAGACACCCAGAGACTTCATCTGGAGACACAGAGACGTGTGGGTGTGCAAGGACGTTTTTATAAAAATAGGCTAACGATTGTGTCATAACCACGCGACTTGCTGTCGCACAGTAGAGGAATACCACACACACACACACACACACACACACACGCACACAGATATACACACACACACACACACACACACACAGGTACACACAGGTACACACAGAGACACACACACACACACACACACACACACACAAGAGTTGTTCTTAATTTTGAATTTCCTAGAAATTCAGAGTGGGGGGGCTGCCAGGGCCCTGAGCGGTGCCTTGCTCAAGAGCACCTGGCAGTGCCCCGGAGGTGAACTGGCATCTCTGCAGCTACCAGTCCACGCTCCGTACTTTGGTCCGAAACGGGGACAAGCATCAGTTGGAAAGTAAGAGGCATTAAACTTAATAGCTCACAATTCAGTATTTAGGATTTCCTAACTGGGACAAGGATTCGTAAAGTTAGTTCGGGTTCTGTGATACCGAAAAAAATGTCTTAGCCTCTTCCTTTCGTAACTTTAGACTTCGGAGAGAAGGTTTCCGTAGAAACAATGACACTGACTCACCCTGCGGCGTCTGGCAGCGCTCGCCGGTCCAGCCCGTCTCACAGAAACACGATCCCGAACCCTTCCGCCCGGCGTCACACGAGCCGTGGTCGGAACAGTTACAGGCTGAGAACCATAAGGAAACAATCTGTCAGTTACAAGCTGAGAACCATAAGGAAACAATCTGTCAGTTACAAGGTGAGAACCAGATGGAAACAATCTGTCAGTTACAGGCTGAGAACCAGAAGGAAACAATCTGTCAGTTACTGGCTGAGAACCAGAAGGAAACAATCTGTCAGTTACAGGCTGAGAACCAGAAGGAAACAATCTGTCAGTTACAGGCTGAGAACCAGAAGGAAACAATCTGTCAGTTACAGGCTGAGAACCATGAGGAAACATTCTGTCAGTTACAGACTGAGAACCAGAAGGAAACAATCTCTCAGTTACAAGATGAGACCCAGAAGGAAACAATTACAGGATGAGAACCATAAAGAAACCATCTGTCAGTTACAGGATGAGAACCAGAAGGAAACAATCTGTCAGTTACAGATGAGAACCAGAAGGAAACAATCTGTCAGTTACAAGCTGAGAACCAGATGGAAACAATCTGTCAGTTACAGGCTGAGAACCAGAAGGAAACAATCTGTCAGTTACAGGCTGAGAACCAGAAGGAAACAATCTGTCAGTTACAGGCTGAGAACCATGAGGAAACATTCTGTCAGTTACAGACTGAGAACCAGAAGGAAACAATCTCTCAGTTACAAGATGAGACCCAGAAGGAAACAATTACAGGATGAGAACCATAAAGAAACCATCTGTCAGTTACAGGATGAGAACCAGAAGGAAACAATCTCTCAGTTACAAGATGAGAACCAGAAGGAAACAATCTGTCAGTTACAAGCTGAGAACCAGATGGAAACAATCTGTCAGTTACAGGCTGAGAACCAGAAGGAAACAATCTGTCAGTTACTGGCTGAGAACCAGAAGGAAACAATCTGTCAGTTACAGGCTGAGAACCATGAGGAAACATTCTGTCAGTTACAGGCTGAGAACCAGAAAGAAACAATCTGTCAGTTACAGGATGAGAACCATGAGGAAACATTCTGTCAGTTACAGGCTGGGAACCAGAAAGAAACAATCTGTCAGTTACAGGATGAGAACCATGAGGAAACATTCTGTCAGTTACAGGCTGAGAACCAGAAGGAAACAATCTGTCAGTTACAGGATGAGAACCAGAAGGAAACAATCTGTCAGTTACAAGATGAGAACCAGAAGGAAACAATTACAGGATGAGAACCATAAAGAAACCATCTGTCAGTTACAGGATGAGAACCAGAAGGAAACAATCTGTCAGTTACAGGCTGAGAACCATAAGGAAACAATCTGTCAGTTACAGGCTGAGAACCAGAAGGAAACAATCTGTCAGTTACAGGCTGAGAACCAGAAGGAAACAATCTGTCAGTTACAGGCTGAGAACCAGAAGGAAACAATCTGTCAGTTACAGGATGAGAACCAGAAGGAAACAATCTGTCAGTTACAAGATGAGAACCAGAAGGAAACAATTACAGGATGAGAACCATAAAGAAACAATCTGTCAGTTACAGGATGAGAACCAGAAGGAAACAATCTGTCAGTTACAGGCTGAGAACCATGAGGAAACATTCTGTCAGTTACAGGCTGAGAACCAGAAAGAAACAATCTGTCAGTTACAGGATGAGAACCATGAGGAAACATTCTGTCAGTTACAGGCTGGGAACCAGAAAGAAACAATCTGTCAGTTACAGGATGAGAACCATGAGGAAACATTCTGTCAGTTACAGGCTGAGAACCAGAAGGAAACAATCTGTCAGTTACAGGATGAGAACCAGAAGGAAACAATCTCTCAGTTACAAGATGAGAACCAGAAGGAAACAATTACAGGATGAGAACCATAAAGAAACCATCTGTCAGTTACAGGATGAGAACCAGAAGGAAACAATCTGTCAGTTACAGGCTGAGAACCACAAGGAAACAATCTGTCAGTTACAGGCTGAGAACCAGAAGGAAACAATCTGTCAGTTACTGGCTGAGAACCAGTAGGAAACAATCTGTCAGTTACAGGCTGAGAACCAGAAGGAAACAATCTGTCAGTTACAGGATGAGAACCAGAAGGAAACAATCTGTCAGTTACAAGATGAGAACCAGAAGGAAACAATTACAGGATGAGAACCATAAAGAAACAATCTGTCAGTTACAGGATGAGAACCAGAAGGAAACAATCTGTCAGTTACAGGCTGAGAACCAGAAGGAAACAATCTGTCAGTTACTGGCTGAGAACCAGAAGGAAACAATCTGTCAGTTACAGGCTGAGAACCAGAAGGAAACAATCTGTCAGTTACAGGCTGGGAACCAGAAAGAAACAATCTGTCAGTTACAGGATGAGAACCAGAAGGAAACAATCTGTCAGTTACAAGATGAGAACCAGAAGGAAACAATTACAGGATGAGAACCATAAAGAAACAATCTGTCAGTTACAGGATGAGAACCAGAAGGAAACAATCTGTCAGTTACAAGATGAGAACCAGAAGGAAACAATTACAGGATGAGAACCATAAAGAAACAATCTGTCAGTTACAAGCTGAGAACCATAAGGAAACAATTACAGGATGATAACCATAAGGAAACAATCTGTCAGTTACAGGATGAGAACCAGAAGGAAACAATCTGTCAGTTACAAGATGAGAACCAGAAGGAAACAATTACAGGATGAGAACCATAAAGAAACAATCTGTCAGTTACAGGATGAGAACCAGAAGGAAACAATCTGTCAGTTACAAGATGAGAACCAGAAGGAAACAATTACAGGATGAGAACCATAAGGAAACAATCTGTCAGTTACAAGCTGAGAACCATAAGGAAACAATTACAGGATGATAACCATAAGGAAACCATCTGTCAGTTACAAGCTGAGAACCATAAGGAAACAATCTGTCAGTTACAAGCTGAGAACCATAAGGAAACAATTACAGGATGAGAACCATAAGGAAACCATCTGTCAGTTAAAAGCTGAGAACCAGAAGGAAACAATCTGTCAGTTACAGGATGAGAACCATAAAGGAACAATCTGTCAGTTACAGGATGAGAACCAGAAGGAAACAATCTGTCATCTGAGAACCAGAAGGAAACAATCTGTCAGTTACAGGCTGAGAACCATAAGAAAACAATCTGTCAGTTACAAGCTGAGAACCAGAAGGAAACAATCTGTCAGTATTTTTCTGTGCTTTTTTTATGTGAGTTCTGCGTCCGCTCACCTTTACAACTCGGTCCGTTCCGTCGCGGCACAGCTCACAGGCCACGCCCCCAAACCCTTCGTCACAGGTGCAGGTGCCGTTACCTAGGTGACCGTCGTCACAGTTACCATGGTTACTGCAGGGAGAGTTGACACCACCGGGACAAACTGGACGCAGGGGACAGAGGCATCATTGTGCTCATTAATGCATTTATCATGTCAACGTTTGCATTTCAAAATAAAAGTTTCAACTTTTAAATTTAGAAATTATTAATATTGAGTAAAAGCTTTAGAGGGTGACTTTATTTCTTTTTTTTATCAGAACCCAATTATTCCATGTTAAAAACAAAAACTACTTTTTTTTATTAATCAAGAATTTAGTACTTTTGCCAAACTCACCAAACAGACTCCATGGAAATAATCACTGCTTTTAGTGTGTATAGAGCAGCATATCTCCACCAGACTCCATGTAAATAATCACTACTTTTAGCGTGTATAGAGCAGCATATCTCCACCAGACTCCATGTAAATAATCACTACTTTTAGCGTGTATAGAGCAGCATATCTCCACATGTAAATGGGTGAATTAAGAGTTTATTCCAACCAGACCAGAGTGGTGATTGGTGGAACAGTGGAAAGATGAACCAAGACGGCTTTTGGTAGTTTTATTTAGTTTCTGTCCACTTTGAATGAAGTGTGTTTTACGATGATAAAAGTAGTGATTATTTACATGGAGTCTGGTGGGTTTGGTGATCCATCCCATAATGTTGTCAGACACTGAATAAAAATCTGACACTGTCAGCGCAAAACACTGAACTTTTAGTGGACGTGGACTGACGTCTATGGTTTGTAAGAAGTTGACAACGTCGTCTCACCTAGACAGTCCCGTCCGTAGTAACCATGGCAACACTTCTGTTGCCAGAAGGACACGGTGCAGATGTTGCTACAGCCGGAGTTCTTAGTGATGTAGATGATGGGAAGATCGCACTTCTGAGTTTCCTGAAGGCGAAAAACAAAGAAAGAAAGAAAGAAAGAAAGAAAGAAGTCAGACATCACAAACTTACAGGAGTCTGAAATGTTTGTGAAGAGGAAACTAACCTTTAGTGTCAGGGGCAGCGAGACAATGAAGATGTGCAGAATCACAGCTCATCTACAAGAGAAGAAAAAACACAAAAATGATATACAGGTGAGAGGTGTGTTATATACAGGTGAGAGGTGTATTATATACAGGTGAGAGGTGTATTATATACAGGTTAGAGGTGTATTATATACAGGTGAGAGGTGTATTATATACAGGTGAGAGGTGTATTATATACAGGTGAGAGGTGTATTATATACAGGTGAGAGGTGTATTATATACAGGTTAGAGGTGTATTATATACAGGTTAGTGTATTATATACAGGTTAGGTGTATTATATACAGGTGAGTGGTGTATTATATACACAGGTGAGAGGTGTATTATATACAGATGAGAGGTGTATTATATGCAGGTTAGAGGTGTATTATATACAGGTTACAGGTGTATTATTTACAGGTCAGAAGTTTATTTGATACAGGTTAGAGGTGTATTATATACAGGTGAGAGGTGTATTATATACAGGTGAGAGGTGTATTATATACAGGTGAGAGGTGTATTATATACAGGTTAGGTGTATTATATACAGGTGAGAGGTGTATTATATACAGGTGAGAGGTGTATTATATACAGGTGAGAGGTGTATTATATTTACAGGTGAGAGGTGTATTATATACAGGTGAGAGAGGTGTGTATTATATACAGGTGACAGGTGTATTATATACAGGTGAGAGGTGTATTATATACAGGTGAGAGGTGTATTATATACAGGTGAGAGGTGTATTATATACAGGTGTAGAGGTTACAGGTGTATTATTTACAGGTGAAGGTGTATTTATACAGGTTAGAGGTGTATTATATACAGGTGAGAGGTGTATTATATACAGGTGAGAGGTGTATTATATACAGGTGAGAGGTGTATTATATACAGGTGAGAGGTGTATTATATACAGGTTAGAGGTGTATTATATACAGGTTAGAGGTGTATTATATACAGGTTAGAGGTGTATTATATACAGGTTAGAGGTGTATTATATACAGGTGAGAGGTGTATTATATACAGGTTAGAGGTGTATTATATACAGGTGAGAGGTGTATTATATACAGGTTAGAGGTGTATTATATACAGGTTAGAGGTGTATTATATACAGGTGAGAGGTGTATTATATACAGGTTAGAGGTGTATTATATACAGGTTAGAGGTGTATTATATACAGGTGAGAGGTGTATTATATACAGGTGTATTATATACAGGTGAGAGGTGTATTATATACAGGTGAGAGGTGTATTATATACAGGTTAGAGGTGTATTATATACAGGTTACAGGTGTATTATATACAGGTGAGAGGTGTATTATATACAGGTTAGAGGTGTATTATATACAGGTTAGAGGTGTATTATATACAGGTGAGAGGTGTATTATATACAGGTTAGAGGTGTATTATATACAGGTTAGAGGTGTATTATATACAGGTGAGAGGTGTATTATATACAGGTTAGAGGTGTATTATATACAGGTTACAGGTGTATTATATACAGGTGAGAGGTGTATTATATACAGGTGAGAGGTGTATTATATACAGGTGAGAGGTGTATTATATACAGGTGAGAGGTGTATTATATACAGGTGAGAGGTGTATTATATACAGGTTAGAGGTGTATTATATACAGGTGAGAGGTGTATTATATACAGGTTAGAGGTGTATTATATACAGGTTAGAGGTGTATTATATATACAGGTGAGAGGTGTATTATATACAGGTTAGAGGTGTATTATATACAGGTTAGAGGTGTATTATATACAGGTGAGAGGTGTATTATATACAGGTTAGAGGTGTATTATATACAGGTTACAGGTGTATTATATACAGGTGAGAGGTGTATTTATACAGGTGAGAGGTGTATTATATACAGGTTAGAGGTGTATTATATACAGGTGAGAGGTGTATTATATACAGGTGAGAGGTGTATTATATACAGGTTAGAGGTGTATTATATACAGGTGAGAGGTGTATTATATACAGGTGAGAGGTGTATTATATACAGGTGAGAGGTGTATTATATACAGGTGAGAGGTGTATTATATACAGGTTAGAGGTGTATTATATACAGGTGAGAGGTGTATTATATACAGGTTAGAGGTGTATTATATGCAGGTTACAGGTGTATTATATACAGGTGAGAGGTGTATTATATACAGGTTAGAGGTGTATTATATACAGGTTACAGGTGTATTATATACATGTGAGAGGTGTATTATATACAGGTGAGAGGTGTATTATATACAGGTTAGAGGTGTATTATATGCAGGTTACAGGTGTATTATATACAGGTGAGAGGTGTATTATATACAGGTTAGAGGTGTATTATATACAGGTTAGAGGTGTATTATATACAGGTTAGAGGTGTATTATATACAGGTGAGAGGTGTATTACATACAGGTGAGAGGTGTATTATATACAGGTGAGAGGTGTATTATATACAAATTATTATATATTATATTTTAGTTATAGGTGTATTATATACAGGTTACAGTTGTATTATATACAGGTTACAGGTGTATTATATACAGGTTAGAGGTGTATTATATACAGGTGAGAGGTGTATTATATACAGGTTAGAGGTGTATTATATACAGGTTAGTTGTATTATATTTTAGGTTATAAAAAATCAACCATTATATACAGGTTACAGTTGTATTATATACAGGTTACAGGTGTATTATATACAGGTTATAGGTGTATTATATACAGGTTAGAGGAGTATTATATACAGGTGAGAGGTGTATTATATACAGGTGAGAGGTGTATTAACAGGTGAGAGGTGTATTACCTGCATGTCGAAGGTCTTGTGTTCGACGCAGCGTCCCCTGAGACTCAGGGGGTCAGCAGGCAGTCGATCCCGTAGGCGATGCCGCCCGTAAACATGAGGTGTCGCTGAACGATGCGACACTTTCCGTCGTTAACGAAGATCTCTCCCTGTTCACACAGGAAACAACGTCATCATCACACCGTCTGTTGGCTCAGCATTTATTGGTTTCCATTTCTTTACATTGAAGTTGACTTTTTTTGAAAAATATTTCAACTTTATATTAAAAAATATTTTAACTTTTTATTAAAAAATATTTTTTTTTTAAAAAATATTTTTAACTTTTTAAAAAATTTTAATCTTTTATTACATCAAAATATTTAAATCTTTTTTTTTAAAAAATATTTCAACTTTTTTTAACATTTAAACTTTTTATAAAAAGAATATTTCAACTGTTTTTTAATATATCAACTTTTTTTAAATATTTTTAATATTTTAAATATTTATTTTTTTAATATTTTAACTTTTTAAAATATTATTTCAATTTTTTTCCGGAGATTGTCTGGCGACTCTTCTCCGATGTAATCTACCATTTAACCTCAGGAAGCCCTCTCCCCGCTGAGAGAGGAAACAGTGTTCGTGTTCATCGCGACCGCTGTACTCACAATGGCGTCCATCCCGCCGCAGGTGAAGGACAGCAGCGAACCCTGAAGACTCCGAGCCGAGTCCAGGTAGATCAAACCCTCGGCATAAATCTGAGAGGAGACAACAACACGAGCTCAGAAAGAAGTAAAAACTGTCTCACATGCCCCGAAATCTAACCCTTTGTGTCAATCTAGAAACCCCTTTTTTCCGACATTTTTTTTTCAACGTTGTGGGTGCTTTTTTTCATAACTACCCCAGTTTTTTTTTTACTACTGTATATTAAACTTGTCTTTAATCATTTGGACTGCCGGTGCCGCTGGCATTTGCCTATACTGCCAATCCCAGCGGCTCTGGTACCAACCCTGTTGAAGGCCACCACATCTTCTAGAGGAGAGCGTCCAGGTGTGTTTTGGGTTTGTGACTGTATTTGAACCCCCCAGTACCTTCTGTCCCGGCAGGATGTGGTACTTCAGGTACTTGGCCAGCTGTGCTCGGTTGTCCCGTGAAACAGGAAGTCCCTCTGCTCCAAGGCGGGCAGAGACGCCATGGCGGCGTCCGACGGCAGGAAGACGGTCAGCGGCTGGTGCATGGTGTCTTTCAACAGGTCCATCACGCCGAGTCCTGCAACAAAAACAAGAATGCTGAATATAAACTTAGTGAAAAGGTGCAGCCATCACTAACAGGGACGTTGTAGAGCGTCCTCTGGTGGACAGACTATGCAACGCCATCACTAACGGGACGTTGTAGAGCGTCCTCTGGTGGACCTCTGGTGGACACAGACTATGCAACGCCATCACTAACAGGGACGTTGCAACACCATCACTAACAGGGACGTTGTCCTCTGGTGGACAGACTATGCAACACCATCACTAACAGGGACGTTGTAGAGCGTCCTCTGGTGGACAGACTATGCAACGCATCACTAACAGGGACGTTGTATCACTAACATGGACGTTGTAGAGCGTCCTCTGGTGGACAGACTATGCAACGCCATCACTAACAGGGACGTTGTAGACGTCCTCTGGTGGACAGACTATGCAACGCCATCACTAACAGGGACGTTGTAGGACAGACTATGCAACGCCATCACTAACAGTTATTATTGTCATTGTAAATTATTCTGATGGATGAATATTTAAAAAGAAAGATTTTAATCGGCCATTATAAATGCCGATACCGATAGATCTGGAATGCCTAATATCGGCCGATATATTGGTCGGGCTCTAATTTGTAAGATCCGGCCACTAGAGGGCGGCAACACTAAAAGCCTAAATATAGGTCACAGTGATGCTTATGGGGGAGTTTCTCAGGGAGGACAGTCTGCTCTCTTACCTGGAGCAGGGTGGAGAAGGTTTTATAACCGTGACGCTGCGCCACATCGCTCAGGTTCAGCTGCAAATCACAAGAATTAAAAAGAAATCCGTCATCAACAACTGAGTAGTCTAGTGAGAGAGAGTGTGTGTGTGTGTGTGTGTGTGTGTGTGTGTGTGTGTGTGTGTGTGTGTGTGTGTGTGTGTGTGTGTGTGTGTGTGTGTGTGTGTGTGTGTGTGTGTGTGTGTGTGTGTGTGTGTGTGTGTGTTGTGTTCTCACGGCCGGCTGAGTTTCCTTTGCCGCATCGGGAGGAAACAGAAACTTGTTGATCTTGTGAAAGATCCCGTTAACGCTGACGCTGTCGCTGAACGTCACTTTGGCCTCGCCGATGAAGATGGTGTCCTGTGAACAACAATCTCCGGAATTAGTGTCTGTGTGTGTGTGTGTGTGTGTGTGTGTGTGTGTGTGTGTGTGTGTGTGTGTGTCTGATGTGACAAACAATCTCTGAATCTGGTCAAGTAAGAGTAAGATCCTTTTAGTTTAACATGAAACAGCCCTGAAATCCCCATCACCAAACTCACCAGACTCCATGTAAATAATAACTACTTTTATCATCGTAAAACACACTTCATTCAAAGTGTACAGAAACTAAATAAAACTACCAAAAGCCGTTTTGGTTCATCTTTCCACTGTTCCAACAATCACCACTCTGGTCTGGTTGGAATAAACTCTTAATTCACCCATTTACATGTGGACATATGCTGCTCTATACACGCTAAAAGTAGTGATTATTTACATGGAGTCTGGTGGAGATATGCTGATCTATACACGCTAAAAGTAGTGATTATTTACATGGAGTCTGGTGGAGATATGCTGCTCTATACACGCTAAAAGTAGTGAATATTTACATGGAGTCTGGTGGAGATATGCTGATCTATACAAGCTAAAAGTAGTGATTATTTACATGGAGTCTGGTGGAGATATGCTGGCTCTATACAAGCTAAAAGTAGTGATTATTTACATGGAGTCTGGTGG
>CM049372.1:33174446-33176946 GCA_026937815.1 Etheostoma perlongum
TTAAAGTGACAGTGTGATGTGATGAGTTATATGTCTTAAAGTGACAGTATGATGTATTAAAGACAGTGAGATGATGTATATGTCTGATCACAGTGGACTCCGTATTTCCCGTCTCTCACAGTGTGATCACACGCCGTGTCTTAAAGTTTGAAGCCTCTGTCACAGCGGCAGACTCCGGTCCCCCAGGTCCCGTCCGAACACACCCCGTTGCCAAAGCAGGGCGCCCCGTCTGGCCCGGGACACGGATCACAGTGTTTCCCGAAAAACCCTCCGCAGCACGTTGGCACCTGAACACATCGCTACTGATTACTGTCTTTACTTTTCAGCCAAGAAGCTGGTTAACTAAGCATCTCTAGATGGCCCTTTCATTTAAATTAACTCAATGAACTCAATACTAAAATAAAAGACAGTAGTGAACAGGAACTCGTAAAAAACAGACTATTACAATGAATCCATACAACAGGAGTATGTCCAGAATATATTATTACGACTATGTGAATCATGTATGTAGAGGGACAACGGTAGAGAGTAGTATGTAGAGGGACAACAGTAGAGAGTAGTATGTAGAGACGACAGTGTGAGTAGAGACAACAGTAGACAGTAGTATGTAGAGACAACAGTATGTAGAGGGACAACAGTAGAGTAGTATGTAGAGGGACAACAGTAGATGTCTTAAAGACAAGTAGTATGTAGAGGGACAGACAACAGTACAGTAGTAGAGTAGTATGTAGAGAGGACAACAGTAGAGAGTAGTATGTAGAGAGGACAACAGTAGAGAGTAGTATGTAGAGACAACAGTGAGAGTAGTATGTGTTAGAGTCTTAACAGTAGAGAGTAGTATGTAGAGACAACAGTAGAGAGTAGTATGTAGAGGACAACAGTAGAGAGTATATGTAGAGGGACAACAGTAGAGAGTAGTATGTAGAGGGACAAGAGTAGAGAGTAGTATGTAGAGGGACAACAGTAGAGAGTAGTATGTAGAGGGACAACAGTAGAGAGTAGTATGTAGAGGGACAACAGTAGAGAGTAGTATGTAGAGACAACAGTAGAGAGTAGTATGTAGAAGGACAACAGTAGAGTAGTATGTAGTAGAAGTGTACAACAGTGAGATGAGTAGTATGTAGAGACAGCAGTAGAGAGTAGTATGTAGAGACGACAGTAGAGAGTAGTATATGTAGAGACAACAGTAGAGAGTAGTATGTAGAGACAACAGTAGTAGAGAGTAGTATGTAGAAGACACAGTAGAGAGTAGTATGTAGAGACAACAGTATGTGAGAGTTATATGTAGAGACAGCAGTAGAGAGTAGAATGTAGAAGACAACAGTAGAGAGTAGTATGTAAAGTGACAGTGTAGAGAGTAGTATGTAGAGACAGCAGTAGAGAGTAGTATGTAGAGACGACAGTAGAGAGTTGTATGTAGAGGGACAACAGTAGAGAGTAGTATGTAGAGAGACATCAGTAGAGAGTAGTATGTAGAGACAGTAGTAGAGAGTAGAATGTAGAAGGACAACAGTAGAGAGTAGTATGTAGAAGGACAGCAGTAGAGAGTAGTATGTAGAGACGACAGTAGAGAGTAGTATGTAGAGACAACAGTAGAAGAGAGAGTAGTATGTAAAGAGACAACAGTAGAGAGAGTAGTATGTAGAGAGACAACAGTAGAGTAGTATGTAGAGACGACAGTAGAGAGTAGTATGTAGAGGGACAACAGTAGAGAGTAGTATGTAGAGACGACAGTGTGAGTAGAGAGTAGTATGTAGAGAGACACAGTGAGAGAGTAGTATGTAGAGAGACAACAGTAGAGAGTAGTATGTAGAGACAACAGTAGAGAGTTAGTATGTAGAGAGACAACAGTGAGATGAGTAGTATGTAGAGAGACAACAGTAGAGTTAGTAGTATGTAGAGAGAACAGTAGAGTAGTATGTAGAGACACAGTAGAGAGTAGTATGTAGAGAGACACAGTAGAGAGTAGTATGTAGAGAGACAGTAGAGAGTAGTATGTAGAGAGACAACAGTAGAGTAGTATGTAGAGACAACAGTAGAGAGTAGTATGTAGAGACAACAGTAGAGAGTAGTATGTAAGACAACAGTAGAGAGTATATGTATGTAGAGAGACAACAGTAGAGAGTAGTATGTAGAGAGACAACAGTAGAGAGTAGTATGTAGAGACAACAGTAGAGAGTAGTATGTAGAGACAACAGTAGAGAGTAGTATGTAGAGACAACAGTAGAGAGTAGTATGTAGAGAGACAACAGTAGAGAGTAGTATGTAAAGTGACAACAGTAGAGAGTAGTATGTAGAGAGACAACAGTAGAGAGTAGTATGTGTCTTAGAGACAACAGTAGAGTAGTATATGTAGAGACAACAGTGTGAGAGAGTAGTATGTAGAGACAACAGTAGAGAGTATATGTAGAGAGACAACAGTAGAGAGTAGTATGTAGAGAGACAACAGTAGAGTAGTATGTATGTAGAAACAGTCAACAGTAGAGAGTAGTATGTAGAG
>CM049372.1:33181946-33184446 GCA_026937815.1 Etheostoma perlongum
GGTCCTGCTACGCCCTGCTACACCCTGCTACGCCCTGCTACACCATGCTACACCATCCTACGCCCTGCTACACCCTGCTACGCCCTGCTACACCATGCTACACCATGCTACGCCCTGCTATACCATGCTACGCCCTGCTACACCATGCTACACCATGCTACGCCCTGCTACACCCTGCTACACCCTGCTACGCCCTGCTACACCATGCTACACCATGCTACACCATGCTACGCCCTGCTACACCCTGCTACGCGCTGCTACACCATGCTACACCATGCTACGCCCTGCTACACCCTGCCACGCCCTGCTACACCATGCTACACCCTGCTATGCCCTGCTACACCCTGCTACGCCCTGCTATGCCCTGCTAGGTCCTGCTACGCCCTGCTACGCCCTGCTACACCCTGCCACGCCCTGCTACACCATGCTACACCCTGCTATGCCCTGCTACACCCTGCTACGCCCTGCTATGCCCTGCTAGGTCCTGCTACGCCCTGCTACACCCTGCTACGCCCTGCTACACCATGCTACACCATCCTACGCCCTGCTACACCCTGCTACGCCCTGCTACACCATGCTACACCATGCTACGCCCTGCTACACCATGCTACGCCCTGCTACACCATGCTACGCCCTGCTACACCCTGCTACACCCTGCTACGCCCTGCTACACCATGCTACACCATGCTACGCCCTGCTACACCCTGCTACACCCTGCTACACCCTGCTACACCATGCTATCAATCAATCAATCAATCAAAATTTATTTATATAGCACTTTACAACTACCAGCAGGTATCCAAAGTGCTTAACAAAATAAGTAAAATCACAACATACAATAGTAATAGTGAAATAGAAAACAGTAAAATCAGAAAAGGTCACAAAGAAACAAATAAGGGAAATTGTCACACCACTGCTACGTATTAAAAGCAAGACTGAACAGATATGTTTTGAGTTTGGACCTGAAAAGAACGACATCTGTAACAGTACGTATATCAGGGGGTAACTTGTTCCAGAGTCTCGGGCAGCAACTGCAAAAAGCCTGATCACCCCACATGGGAGTTCATACCTGGACCTTGGGACTTCTAAAACCAACTGATTTGAAGACCGCAATGACCGGTTGTGCTCCCGCACAGTTAAAATTTCAGACAAATACTCTGGGGCGAGACCGTTTAAAGCCTTAAATACAAACAATAAAATCTTAATGCTACACCATGCTACACCATGCTACACCCTGCCACGCCCTGCTACACCATGCTACACCCTGCTATGCCCTGCTACACCCTGCTACGCCATGTACTGCTATGACTATTATTTCCAGACATTGTTCCATTATTTTTATTGATACTTTAATTGCCACTATTCATCATACCAATATGGTATGTACACTGCAGTATGTAGCATGCATATTGCAGTGTGTAGTATGTACACTGCAGTGTGTAGTGTGTGTGTACTGCAGTGTGTAGTACGCATACTGCAGTGTGTAGTATGTATACTGCAGGTATGTATACTGCAGTGTGTAGTAGGCATACTGCAGTGTGTAGTATGTATACTGCAGGTATGTATACTGCAGTGTGTAGTATGTATACTGCAGTGTGTAGTATGCGTATACTGCAGTGTGTAGTATATATACTGCAGTGTGTAGTACGCATACTGCAGTGTGTAGTATGCATACTGAAGTGTGTAGTATGTATACTGCAGTGTGTAGTATATATACTGCAGTGTGTAGTACGCATACTGCAGTGTGTAGTATGCATACTGAAGTGTGTAGTATGTATACTGCAGGTATGTATACTGCAGTGTGTAGTACGCATACTGCGGTGTGTAGTATGTATACTGCAGTGTGTAGTATGCATACTGAAGTGTGTAGTATGTATACTGCAGGTATGTATACTGCAGTGTGTAGTACGCATACTGCAGTGTGTAGTATGTATACTGCAGGTATGTATACTGCAGTGTGTAGTATGTATACTGCAGTGTGTAGTACGTATACTGCAGGTATGTATACTGCAGTGTGTAGTATGTATACTGCAGTGTGTAGTACGTATACTGCAGTGTGTAGTATGCATACTGAAGTGTGTAGTATGTATACTGCAGGTATGTATACTGCAGTGTGTAGTACGCATACTGCAGTGTGTAGTATGTATACTGCAGGTATGTATACTGCAGTGTTTTAGTATGTATACTGCAGTGTGTAGTACGCATACTGCAGTGTGTAGTATGCGTACTGCAGGTATGTATACTGCAGTGTGTTGTATGTATACTGCAGTGTGTAGTACGCATACTGCAGTGTGTAGTATGCATACTGAAGTGTGTAGTATGTATACTGCAGGTATGTATACTGCAGTGTGTAGTACGCATACTGCGGTGTGTAGTATGTATACTGCAGTGTGTAGTATGCATACTGAAGTGTGTAGTATGTATACTGCAGGTATGTATACTGCAGTGTGTAGTACGCATACTGCAGTGTGTAGTATGTATACTGCAGGTATGTATACTG
>CM049372.1:33189446-33194446 GCA_026937815.1 Etheostoma perlongum
AGAATACCTACGTTTTGATGTATAAATTGCCCATGACAAGTTAGAATTGTTGGCGTGGGAGCAAGTTATAGAGAGAGAATCAAGATGATTTTTTTAATCTCCCCACTCTGTCCTCCACTCTAGCTCTCAACATTCACCACATACACACACATTAGAAAATCTGAAAACGGGACGATACGTAAACTGTGATTTGAGAGAAACCGTGCTTGATATCTGAACACCCGTTCAGCCCAATAAACGCCAAAGTCTTGTCTTCAGTTTAAACTTTTAATCATGTTTCTACGTTAAAGTATGGCGATACAGCACGGTCCCAAAGAGGGGGGGTTTTGAGCGATGTTGAGCGACTTCCTGAACATTTCCCATTCAAGTCTATGAGAAATGTTTCGCCGTTTTTTGCAGATTTCATGAAAACTGCGCGGCAAATCTCGTTGAAAAGTCATAGCACACCATTCCCGATCATTACGCACGTTCCGATGTATTGTGTGTGCGCGTGTTGGCAACGCTCGGGGACTAGTAGCGGGACAAAAATCTGGTGGAAGAATAATAGTAAGTATGGGCAATAATAGTCATTGTGCTGATTGCTGCTATTGCAGTACATCGGCACACTGAATTAAATACTAGGATACAGTATACATACATACAATATACAGTGTATGAAATAATGATAGGATAAAATACAAGAACTAATATTTGTTTTTATTTATACTGTGTTTTTCTCTCTATACTGTCTTTTCCTCTCTATACTGTGTTTTTCTCTCTATTTTGTGTTTTTCTCTCTATACTGTGTTTTTCTCTCTATACTGTGTTTTTCTCTCTATACTGTGTTTTTTCTCTCTATACTGTGTTTTCTCTCTCTATACTGTGTTTTTCTCTCTATACTGTGTTTTTCTCTCTCTATACTGTGTTTTTCTCTCTATACTGTGTTTTTATACTGTGTTTTTCTCTCTCTATACTGTGTTTTTCTCTCTATACTGTGTTTTCTCTCTCTATACTGTGTTTTTCTCTCTATACTGTGTTTTTCTCTCTATACTGTGTTCTATACTGTGTTTTTCTCTCTATACTGTGTTTTTCTCTCTATACTGTGTTTTTCTCTCTATACTGTGTTTTCTCTCTCTATACTGTGTTTTTCTCTCTCTTTACTGTGTTTTTCTCTCTGTACTGTGTTTTTCTCTCTATACTGTGTTTTTCTCTCTATACTGTGTTTTCTCTCTATACTGTGTTTTTCTCTCTATACTGTGTTTTTCTCTCTATACTGTGTTTTCTCTCTATACTGTGTTTTTCTCTCTATACTGTTTTTCTCTATACTGTTTTTTTCTCTTTATACTGTGTTTATACTGTGTTTTCTCTCTGTACTGTGTTTTTCTCTCTATACTGTGTTTTTCTCTCTATACTGTGTTTTTCTCTCTATACTGTGTTCTATACTGTTTTTCTCTCTATACTGTTTTTTCTATACTCTTTTTCTCTCTCTGTGTTCTATACTGTGTTTTTCTCTCTATACTGTGTTTTTCTCTCTGTACTGTTTTCTATACTGTGTTTTTCTCTCTATACTGTGTTTTTCTCTTTATACTGTGTTTTTCTCTCTATACTGTGTTTTTCTCTCTATACTGTGTTCTATACTGTGTTTTTCTCTCTATACTGTGTTTTCATCCCAAAAGGATTAATAAAGAGAAGTCTGAGTCTGTGGCCTTACCTGATTGGCTGTTGAAACAGGAAGTGTTGTCTTGAGGAGGCAGGTCAGAGAGGAAGTGCTGCTCAGACTGGATAAGGGGAAGACCCCGGGGACGATGTGGTTTCTGTGATACGGGACACATGGACGTGTTAACGTTACAGAGAATCCGGGGTGAAAGGTCAACGTGAGCCACGCGACGCTGAGCTGTCACCTGACGAGACTCGGCAGGTTCCCCGCCACGGTCCAGAAGCTTCTGTCCCTTGAGGACATCATGTCCAGAAGCTTCTGTCCCCTGAGGACATCATGGCCACGGCAGCTGAAGACGGAGCCAGCACGGTGACGTTCTGGTCCGACAGAGTCCATGACAGGCCCGAGTCCTGGGACACAACACAGGAATATATGTCAGGAGTTCTGGTCCCACAGAGACAGGGACAGACCCAAGTCCTGGGACACAACCAGGGGACTATATGTTGGGAGTTCTGGTCCCACAGAGACAGGGACAGACCGAGTCCTGGGACACAACCAGGGGACTATATGTTAGGAGTTCTGGTCCCACAGAGACAGGGACAGACCCGAGTCCTGGGACACAACCATAGGAATATATGTTAGGAGTTCTGGTCCCACAGAGACAGGGACAGACCCGAGTCCTGGGACACAACCATAGGAATATATGCTAGGAGTTCTGGTCCAACAGAGACAGGGACAGACCCAAGTCTATATAACTTCATAATAACTTAATTCATTCATAATAATATTCATAATACTTCAGCTTGTGTTCCTCTAGTTAAATATGAAAGTAGTTTTGTGTTGAATAATGTGGTAGCGGAGGTGTACTCACAGTAATCCAGGTGAAGAACTCTGAGGTGTCCGGCAGGGCCATCAGCACCTGAACGCATCAGGAGAACAGGCTCAGGATTGGTGGAGAGGAAACAGGAAGTTAACCTGATTGGTCCCCTTCAGGGTCTCACCTGCTCCACCGTCCCGTAACACGTCCGCCCGTCTCCAGCGTAGCCGTCGTCACACACACACGTCCAACGGGAGGACAGCAGGCGGCAGCTGGCCTGGACACACACACACACACACACACACACACACACGCACAGACACACACACACACACACACACACACACACAGACAGACACACACACACACATATAAACATATACACACTCACAAACAGACACACACATAAGCATACACACACACACACACACACACACACACACACACAGACAGACACACACACACACACACACAAACAGACACACACACACACACACACACACACACACAGACAGACACACACACACACACACATACACACACACACACGCACACACACACACATATACACACACAAACAGACACACACATACATACAGACAGACAGACAGACACAGACATGCACACACACACACACACACACACACACACAACACACACACACACACACACACACAGAGACAGACACACACACACACAAACAGACACACACATACACATACACACAAACAGACACACACATACAGACAGACAGACAGACACAGACATACACACACACACACACAGACAGACACACACAGACAGACACACACACACACATATACACACACACACACACAAACATACATACACACACACACACACACACACAGACAGACACACACACACACACACACACACACACACACACACACAAGGGAGAGACCGGGTTGGTTCGGTGTGTAGACGTGGGGCGTGTGTGTATCTGAGCGTGGATACGTGTATTTTAATGTGATTTACATTGTAACGTGTGTGTGTTGTGTGGTTAGTGTGGCCCCCGGGCTGATCCGGCATCAGCTGATGGGGGTCCTCTTAATAACCGATAAACCATCCTCAGGTGGGTTCCTAACCAGGAGCAGGTCTGGGGACTCACCAGGTGGTGGCAGCCTCCGTCTTCAGCCACGCACGGGTTCACCGCGTCACACACCCGGCCGTCGCCTCGGTAACCGGGTTTACACGCGCAGTCGCTCTGCCGGAGGGACACGCAGTACAGGAAGTCACCTCCTCCGTGATGACTTCTTCATAGTAACACACTCAAACATTTCTACAATAATTTTTTATATTTTTTTCTTTTTATATTGCAAAGTTTTCCTTAAAATATTCCTCTTTTAAATATTTTAAATTTTTTCTAAAATATTAAATTTTTTCTTTTTATATTTCAAATTTTTCCTAAAATATTCCTCTTTTAAATATTTTTATATTTTTCTAAAATATTCAATTCTTTCTTCTTTCTTTCCAATGTTTTTCACAACGTAATTTTCCTAAAATATTGTAAATTGTAAAAAAAAAGTTTTTTTTAAAATATTTAAATATTTTTCTAAAATATTTTAATATTTTTCTAAAATATTTTAATCTTTTCTAAATCTTCCGACGTTTTTCACGAAATATTTTTAAATCGTTCATATAACTAAGAACGGGTGAGCAGAAGTGAAAGAGAATGAAAGATTGCGTCACGGCACGATGATGTCACCTGTCCGGGTCCGACGTGGATGCAGGTGGCGTTGGCGTGGCAACCTCCTCTGTCTGGACCATCGCAGTTGTTGATTGGCTGACACTCGTCTCCGTCCTCTCTCCATCCGCTCAGACACTGGCACCTGTGACTTCCTGCTCCTGCACTGATACATTTAGCCTGCAGGGGGCACAAAACCAAAGTTTAATACGTTAAATACATCTTTAAAGGGTATTTTTTACCAACCTGGACCATATTTTACCATATTTTTGTGTCTAAGTGTCTGATTTGAACAAAAATAAGTGTCTGACAATATTATGGACATTTAGTTTAACATGAAACAGCCCCGAAATCACCGTCATCAAACCCACCAGACTCCATGTAAATAATCACTACTTTTAGCGTGTATAGAGCAGCATATCTCCACCAGACTCCATGTAAATAATCACTACTTTTAGCGTGTGTAGAGCAGCATATCTCCACCAGACTCCATGTAAATAATCACTACTTTTAGCGTGTGTAGAGCAGCATATCTCCACCAGACTCCATGTAAATAATCATCAGCAGAGCAGCATATCTCCACCAGACTCCATGTAAATAATCACTACTTTTAGTGTGTGTAGAGCAGCATATCTTCACATGTAACCAGAATGGTGATGATCTGAGTCTGTCAGGCTCACTGAAGTTACTCTTTGAAGACATTAAAGAATTTATGAGGTTATTTACGTTGAGGCTGCAGCCGCCCCGGAGCGGCAGAGCACAGGGGTCGGACTCCACACAGGTGATACCGTCGCCTTGGTAACCAGGTTTACATACACACCTAAAGACACAGAGGAGAA
>CM049372.1:33199446-33214446 GCA_026937815.1 Etheostoma perlongum
AACATGGAGACACATGTTGTAGTTCTAAATGATGCTGAACTACAACATAGAGAAACATGTTGTAGTCCTAAATGATGCTGAACTACAACATGGAGACACATGTAGTTCTAAATGATGCTGAACTACAACATGGAGACAGATGATTCAGATGATTTGACTGAGGAGGATGGAGACGTAGCGTGAGACTGAGCGTCACCTTGACGATCTTGTTCTCGGTGACATCACAGCGGTGCGGCAGCACCGGCTGGATGGAGGGCGGAGTCAGGACGCCGTCCAACACGTACAGACGCCCGTTCTTGGCTTCCACCGCCGCCTCCAGCACCGCCACGCCGTTCACCAAAATCTGACCCTGGACACGGAGACAGCCGCCAGTCAAATCAAACTTTATTCATACAGCGTCAGCAGACACAGGAACCGTTGAAGAAGAAAGCCTCGTTATGAAATGAAAGATTGTTTAATGGACGTTCAGAGTTTATAGTTAATTCTTTCTCGGATTTCTGATGTTTTCTGGTGTGAAAAAGGCAACAAATCGCTTAAAAAGGGAAGAAAAAACATTTAAAAACTCGCAAAAAATGGGGAATAAATCGGCAAAAGTTACATAGAATAAGAAATAAGAAGAAGCCGCAAAAACGTAGAAAATAACGCAAAACATGTCGGACAAAAACAGCTAAAAATGGAGACACATGTTGTAGTTCAGCATCATTTAGGACTACAAGTGTGACTACAACATGGAGACACATGTTGTAGTTCTAAATGATGCTGAACTACAACATGGAGACACGTGTAGTAGTTCTAAATGATGCTGAACTACAACATGGAGAAACATGTTGAAGTCCTAAATGATGCTGAACTACAACATGGAGACACGTGTAGTTCTAAATGATGCTGAACTACAACATGGAGTCACATGTAGTTCTAAATGATGCTGAACTACAACATGGAGACACGTGTAGTTCTAAATGATGCTGAACTACAACATGGAGACACATGTAGTTCTAAATGATGCTGAACTACAACATGGAGACACATGTAGTTCTAAATGATGCTGAACTACAACATGGAGACACATGTAGTTCTAAATGATGCTGAACTACAACATGGAGACACATGTAGTTCTAAATGATGCTGAACTACAACACGGAGACACATCTGTATTATACATCCTGTTAGAAGGTGAGCAGCTGCTGCCGCGCTGATTATTTGGGTAAAGGAGCTGAAACAGATCTCCATGACGATGAAGAACGAGACGGCTGAGATCCAAACTCACTTTCTCCGTCACGTTGATGGTCAGAACCTGATTGGCCATCGTCACGACGCTGGGACCGGACACGGCGTTGAACACCTCCAGCTTCAGAAACACAAACACACATCATCAGGGCAGACCAGGGACATAACACACACACACACACACACACACACACACACACACACACACACACACACACACACACACACACACACACACACACATATACTGTATATTTAGAGTTCTACTCACGGCTGTGGACGGGACGATGTGGTTCCTCAGCAGCTCCACCAGTTTGTGGAGACCCTGAATTTTCAGAATAAAAATGTTTTCGAAATGTTTAAATGTTGAAGTTTCAGAATAAAAGTGAAGACTTGTTTCTGTGAGTGTTGAGAAAGACAGAGAGACGGAGACAGACAGACAGACAGACAGAGAGACAGTTCTGTGACCTCGGCGCTGCTCAGGTGCGCCAGGTGACCCTCGGGCATGGCGTCGAAGGCCAAGCTGTTCGGAGCAAAGACGCTGATTGGTCCGGGACGGTCCAGGACCGAGACCAGGTCCGCTTTCTGCAGACGGACACACACTCCTCCATTAGTTCCATATGTATAATAACAATAATAATAATAATATTAACAATAATATTATTATCAATAATAAAGAACTGAGATCTACGTACCTCCAACAACGACTTGAACGTGTCAAATTTCCCGTAGTCAGAGATGATCTTCATCAGATTCTCCTGAGAACACACAAGACGTTTCACTTCATTTATCACACAGTATTATTTCATTTACATTGTGTATCTATATTGCATCCTAGTATTTCATATATATATTGTATGTATATATATTGTGTCCTAGTATTTAATTTATATCTATATCGGTGAGAATAATTTATATTTTTTAGGTGATAAAGGGGGAAAAATTGTCACAAGTCGGATTCGAACCCTGGACCTCTGCTTCAAGGCATATTAGCTCTTGTGTTTTATCCTAGTATTATTTTATGTATATTGTATGTATGTATATTGTATCCTAGTATTTCATGTATATTTATATTCTGTGCTGTGTGACTGATATTATTCTGCTGGAACACTATAATTTCCCATTTTATTGGGATCAATATCTCTCTATCTATCATAACATAAAAGGACAGTTGGGTTTAGGAAAACAACAACGGGACAGTTGGGTTTAGGAAAACAACAACGGGACAGTTGGGTTTAGGAAAAAACAACAACAGTTGGGTTTAGGACAGTTGGGTTTAGGAAAAACAACAACGGGACAGTTGGGTTTAGGAAAACAACAACGGGACAGTTGGGTTTAGGAAAACAACAACGGGACAGTTGGGTTTAGGAAAACAACAACGGGACAGTTGGGTTTAGGAAAACAACAACGGGACAGTTGGGTTTAGGAAAACAACAACGGGACAGTTGGGTTTAGGAAAACAACAACGGGACAGTTGGGTTTAGGAAAACAACAACGGAAAAGGAAAACAACAACGGGACAGTTGGGTTTAGGAAAACAACAACGGACAGTTGGGTTTAGGAAAACAACAACGGACAGTTGGGTTTAGGAAAAAACAACAACGGACAGTTGGGTTTAGGAAAAACAACAACAGTTGGGTTTAGGAAAACAACAACAGGACAGTTGGGTTTAGGAAAACAACAACAGGACAGTTGGGTTTAGGAAAAACAACAACGGGACAGTTGGGTTTAGGAAAACAACAACAAGCAGGACAGTTGGGTTTAGGAAAACAACAACGGACAGTTGGGTTTAGGAAAACAACAACGGGACAGTTGGGTTTAGGAAAACAACAACGGGACAGTTGGGTTTAGGAAAACAACAACGGGACAGTTGGGTTTAGGAAAACAACAACGGACAGTTGGGTTTAGGAAAGTTGGGTTTAGGAAAACAACAACGGGACAGTTGGGTTTAGGAAAACAACAACAGGACAGTTGGGTTTAGGAAAACAACAACGGGACAGTTGGGTTTAGGAAAACAACAACAAGCAGGACAGTTGGGTTTAGGAAAACAACAACGGACAGTTGGGTTTAGGAAAACAACAACAACGGACAGTTGGGTTTACAACAACAGGACAGTTGGGTTTAGGAAAACAACAACGGGACAGTTGGGTTTAGGGGACAAAAACAACAACGGGACAGTTGGGTTTACAACAACGGACAGTTGGGTTTAGGAAAACAACAACGGTTGGACAGTTGGGTTTAGGAAAACAACAACAGGGGGACAGTTGGGTTTAGGAAAACAACAACGGGACAGTTGGGTTTAGGAAAATAACGGAACGCTAACTACCGTTAGTTATGGACAAACAAGACGATTGGGTTTAGGAATAGCGACACGCAGGACATGACCCCCCACTCCTGGGTTGAAATGTTTGTTGGAAAACAACCAACCTCCCTATGGACAGGTTATCGGGTTTTATACTACATACAACAACGTCGCTCTCAATGCTGTAAAGTTTACATTAAATAACTGAAGATTTCCCAGCCGTTGTTGTTCTTTCGGTTCCTGAGTGTTAACGATGAGACTGATGAAGGAGTGACGACGGTAACGCTGCTGACTCACCGCCGAGTCGCTCTCAACGGTGGGCGCCACGCTGAAAAACAACAACGACAGTTGGGTTTAGGAATCAGCTTGCTGATGACGTGGATCATCCCGTTAGATGCCAACACGTCAGACTGCAGGATTACGCTCTTCTTCCTGCTGCCATGGAGACGGATCTTAGTCTGAGAGTCCTGGAAGATAAGATAAGAGACTTCAGATACAGTATTTAGGGGACCACTAAGGTTGGGTTTATAAAACAGAAGATACAGTAAGGGACCACTAAGGTCTATAAAAAGAGACTTCAGATACAGTATTAGGGGACCACTAAGGTCTATATAAAAAGACTTCAGATACAGTATTTAGGGACCACTAAGGTCTAAAAAGAGACTTCAGATACAGTATTAGGGGACCACTAAGGTCTATAAAAGACTTCAGATACAGTATTAGGGACCACTAAGGTCTATATAAAAAGAGACTTCAGATACAGTATTAGGGGTCTATATACTACAGTATTAGGGGGGACCTAAGGTCTATAAGAACTTCAGATACAGTATTAGGGGACCACTAAGGTCTATGTAATAACTGTCTCACCCCCTCTGATGTGTCCGTTCGGCTGATTTTCCGTCAGAATGTAGAAGACGTCCCCAGATACAGTATTGGGACAGTTCTTTAGAGTGTCAAACGGCATCACCCCGGCAACCAGGTGCATCTTACACAGGTACTTAGCTTTAGACAAATCAGCAGTCAGAGTCTTCAGCTGAGAGACAGACAGGCAGACAGAGAGACAGACAGGCAGACAGACAGAGAGAGAGACAGACAGGCAGACAGAGAGACAGACAGGCAGACAGACAGATTTCAGCGTTAAACGTATCCATGAGAACTTTGAGTAAACTACAGGATGAATGAAATAATCTTACTGAAGTTCCTCTGAAGCCTTTGTTGATCGGGACAAAAAGAGTGAAAGGTCCCAGATTCTGCAGTGGCCAGACCAGAGGACCTGGACACACACACACACACACACACACACACACACACACACACACACACACACACACACACACACACACACACACACACACACACACACACACACACACACACACACACACACACACACAGAGACACATACACACACACACACAAACAGAGACACACACACACACACACACACACACACACACACACACACATACACACACACACACACACACACACACACACACACATACACACACACACACACACACACACAGAGACACATACACACACACACACAAACAGAGACACATACACACACACACACACACACACACACACACACACACAGACACATACACACACACACACACACACACACAAACACAGAGACACATACACACACACACACACACACACACACAGAGACACACACACACACACACATACACAGAGACACATTTACACACACACACACACACACACACACACACAGACACAGGGAGAGACACATACACACACAGAGACACATACACACACGCACACACATATACAGACACAGGGAGAGTCACACACACACACACACACACACAGGGAGACACATATACACACACACACAGAGACACATACACACACACACACACACATACACAGACACAGGGAGAGTCACACACACACACACACACACAGGGAGAGACACATATACACACACACACAGAGACACATACACACACATACACAGAGACACATACACACATACACAGACACACACACACACACGCACACACACACACAGAGACACATACACACACATACACACACACACAGGTTTGGTTTATGGATGGAAGACACAGAACAAATAGTTTCAATGTAGAATGAACGATTTCCACGTAATGTGAAGCTTCAACCCTCCTCTAAAAGACAGGTAAGAGAGACACACAGGTCAGAGAGACAGACAGGTCCGAGAGACAGACAGGTCAGAGAGACAGACAGGTCAGAGAGACAGACATGTTAGAGAGACAGACAGGTCAGAGAGACAGACATGTTGGAGAGACAGACAGGTCAGAGAGACAGACAGGTAAAAGAGACAGAGAGGTTAGAGAGACAGACGGGTCAGAGAGACAGACAGGCCCGAGAGACAGACAGAGACAGACAGGTAAAAGAGACAGAGAGGTTAGAGAGACAGACGGGTCAGAGAGACAGACAGGCCCGAGAGACAGACAGGTAAAAGAGACAGAGAGGTTAGAGAGACAGACGGGTCAGAGAGACAGACAGGCCCGAGAGACAGACAGGTACCGAGCAGGGTGATGGCGCTGCTCAGCTGGCCGCTCCACTGTCCTCCCGGCTCCGTGTTCAGCTCGTTCAGACGCTGGATGATGTTCCCCTAACACACCTTACCGTTACCAAGGTAACCCTGGAGACAGGTGCACCTGAGGGACGCGAGACATGTCAGAAACGTCCGTTAGGGACGTAACGATGGCGACCTCAACTTTCTAAATGAGAACCATGACAACAGGACGGGAGCGAAAAAGTACAAAAAGGGAAAAGGTGAAACATCAAAAACATCGCAGAAGGTGACAAAAACTTTGGAAAGAAGTGAAAAAAAACAAGTAAAAGTGACAAAAATAGCATAAATTAACCAAAAAGTGACAAAAAAATAGAAAGTTAAAATCATCAAAAAAAGCAACAAAAAAATGACCAAAAAACAACAAAAACATGTGCCAAAGGTGACAAAAAAGTGTTAAAAAAAAAGGAAAGGAGTGGAAAAAAAACTTCAGAAAAAGTGACAAAAAAGATGCAAAAAAATTGTTAAAAAGAGACAAAAAAAATTTAAAGAAGTGAAAAAAACAAAGTAAAAGTGCCAAAAATAGCAGAAATCGACCAAAAAGGGACAAAAATAGGAAAAGGTGACAAAAAATATATCAAAAACGTTGGCAAAAATGACAAAAACTTGTTTAAAAAAGTGTCAAAAAATTTGAAAGAAGTAAAAAAAACATCAGATAACAAACTGACAAAAATATATCAAATATATATATATATATCAAAAACGTCGCCAAAGGTGACTCAAACTTCTTTTGCCCGTTAAAAACTGAATAATTAGAAAGTTAAAATCTTCAAAAAAAGCAACAAAAAACATGTAAAAATTACCAAATAATGACAAAAAACATCGCCAAAGGTGACAAAAAAGAGTCAAAAAAAAAAGTGGAAAAAAAATTCAGAAAAAGACACAAAAAAGATGTCAAAGTGACAAAAAATTGGAATAAAGACAGGGACTGACAGGACAAATTAAGAGGACAAGACAGAGACAGGGACTGACAGGACAAATTAAGAGGACAAGACAGAGACAGGGACTGACTGGACAGATTAAGAGGACAAGACAGAGACAGGGACTGACTGGACAGATTAAGAGGACAAGACAGAGACAGGGACTGGGACTGGACTTGTCCCGGGCCCGCCGTGCTGCAGTTAGCGTTCCTGTGGCAGGAGTCTGGTCTACAGGCGTCCTTCAGGCTGCAGCCGCCGTCCCCCAGACGCTCAAAACCAGGGAGACACTCACAGTGAGACTGGAGACAGACAGAGACAGACGATTAGACACCTGGGAGACACTAACAGTGAGACTGGAGACAGACAGAGACAGACTGTTAGACACCAGGTTTGTTACACACATAGTGCAGTTTTACTGTATTGGGGGGCGGGGGGTCTGAAAACCAATCTGGTGTTATGGTTAGAGCATTTCAGGGAAAGTCAAGTCCCGGGTACTTCAGGGAAAGTCAAGTCCCGGGTACTTCAGGGAAAGTCATGTCCTGGGTCCTTCAGGGTAAGTCATGTCCCGGGTCCTTCAGGGTAAGTCATGTCCTGGGTCCTTCAGGGTAAGTCATGTCCCGGGTCCTTCAGGGTAAGTCATGTCCCGGGTCCTTCAGGGTAAGTCATGTCCCGGGTCTTTAGGGTAAGTCATGTCCCGGGTCCTTCAGGGTAAGTCATGTCCCGGGTCCTTCAGGGTAAGTCATGTCCCGGGTCCTTCAGGGTAAGTCATGTCCCGGGTCCTTCAGGGTAAGTCATGTCCCGGTCCTTCAGGGTAAGTCATGTCCCGGGTCCTTCTGGGTAAGTCATGTCCAGGTAATTCAGGGTAAGTCATGTCCCGGTCACTTCAGGGTAAGTCATGTCCCGGGTCCTTCAGGGTAAGTCATGTCCCGGGTATTCAGGGTAAGTCAAGTCCCGGGTTCTTCAGGGTAAGTCATGTCTCGGGTACTTCAGGGTAAGACAAGTCCCGGGTCCTTCAGGGTAAGTCATGTCCCGGGTCCTTCAGGGTAAGTCATGTCCCGGGTCCTTCAGGGTAAGTCATGTCCCGGGTCCTTCAGGGTAAGTCATGTCCCGGGTCCTTCAGGGAAAGTCATGTCCCGGGTCCTTCAGGGTAAGTCATGTCCCAGGTACTTCAGGGTAAGTCATGTCCCGGGTACTTCAGGGTACATCATGTCCCGGGTGCCTCAGGGTAAGTCATGTCCCGGGTCCTTCAGGATAAGTCATGTCCCGGGTACTTCAGGGTAAGTCATGTCCCGGGTCCTTCAGGGTAAGTCATGTCCCGGGTACTTCAGGGAAAGTCATGTCCCGGTCCTTCAGGGTAAGTCATGTCCCAGGTACTTCAGGGTAAGTCATGTTCCGGGTACTTCAGGGTACATCATGTCCCGGGTGCCTCAGGGTAAGTGATGTTCCGGGTACTTCAGGGTAAGTCATGTCCCGGGTACTTCAGGGTTAGTCATGTTCCGGGTCCTTCAGAGTACATCATGTCCCGGGTGCCTCAGGGTAAGTCAAGTCCCGGGTCCTTCAGGGTAAGTCATGTCCCAGGTATTTCAGGGTAAGTCAAGTCCCGGGTTCTTCAGGGTAAGTCATGTCTCGGGTACTTAAGGGTAAGACAAGTCCCGGGTCCTTCAGGGTAAGTCATGTCCCGGGTATTTCAGGGTAAGTCAAGTCCCGGGTACTTCAGGGTAAGTCATGTCCCGGGTCCTTCAGGGTAAGTTATGTCCCGGGTCCTTCAGGATAAGTCATGTCCCGGGTACTTCAGGGTAAGTCATGTCCGGGGTCCTTCAGGGTAAGTCATGTCCCGGGTACTTCAGGGAAAGTCATGTCCCGGGTCCTTCAGGGTAAGTCATGTTCCGGGTACTTCAGGGTACATCATGTCCCGGGTGCCTCAGGGTAAGTGATGTTCCGGGTACTTCAGGGTAAGTCATGTCCCGGGTCCTTCAGGGTTAGTCATGTCCCGGGTACTTCAGGGTTAGTCATGTTCCGGGTCCTTCAGAGTACATCATGTCCCGGGTGCCTCAGGGTAAGTCAAGTCCCGGGTACTTCAGGGTAAGTCATGTCCCGGGTCCTTCAGGGTAAGTCATGTCCCGGGTCCTTCAGGGTAAGTCATGTCCCGGTGCCTCAGGGTAAGTCATGTCCCGGGTCCTTCAGGGTAAGTCATGTCCCGGGTCCTTCAGGGTTAGTCATGTCCCGGGTCCTTCTGTAATCTGGAGTATTTCCCACCGTCCCCGGCCGTCGTAGACACAGCGCGCCATCTCGGCGGGAGCAGCCTCCCTGTCCGTTCTGACACGGGTCGATGGCCATGCACACCCGTCCGTCGCCGCTGTAACCATGGTTACAGGCACACGTATGCTGGTTGGGACCGGTGTGGACGCAGGACGCCTGGACGTGGCAAACCCGCCGGAGACACGGGTTAATGGCTGCAGAGACAAGTATGACAGTTACTATACCTGTACACACACACACACACACACAGACACACACACACAGGCACAAACACACACACACACACACACACACACACAGACACACACACAGACACACACACACACATACACTCACACACACACACAGACACACACACACAGGCACAAACACACACACACACACACACACACACACACACACACACACACACAGGCACAAACACACACACACACACACACACACACACACACACACACACACACACATACACACACACACACACACACACACACACACACACACACTCACACACACACACACACGCAGACACTCACACACAGACACACACACACACGCACACACACACATACACACAGACACTCACACACACAAACACGCACACAGACACACACACATATACACATACACACACACACAGATACTCACAGACACGCACACATACACACACACATACACACTGACACAGACACACAACCACGTGCACAAACACACACACACACACAAATACATCCTCATGTCTAAATAAGAGACGTCATCGTCACGGTTACAGGTAGAGTAAAAACAACTCACACACGCACTGAGCTCCTGATTTCTGGTATCCAGGGCGACACTGACACACCAGCTGTCCCGTCAGGGCTTCTTCCATACAGCGAGAGTTCAGGGGACAAACGAGGGACGCACACTCAGGTAACTCTGAGAGACAGGGGACAGACACACTCAGGTAACTCTGAGACACGGAGGACAGACACACTCAGGTAACTCTGAGACACGGAGGACAGACACACTCAGGTAACTCTGAGACACGGAGGACAGACACACTCATATAACTCTGAGAGACAGGGGACAAACACACACTCAGGTAACTCTGAAACACGGGGGACGGACACACACTCAGGTAACTCTGAGAGACAGGGGACAGACACACTCAGGTAACTCTGAGACACGGAGGACAGACACACTCATATAACTCTGAGAGACAGGGGACAAACACACACTCAGGTAACTCTGAAACACGGGGGACAGACACACACTCAGGTAACTCTGAGAGACAGGGGACAGACACACACTCAGGTAACTCTGAGAGACAGGGGACAGACACACACTCAGGTAACTCTGAGAGACAGGGGACAGACACACTCAGGTAACTCTGAGACACAGGGGGACAGACACACTCAGGTAACTCTGAGACACGGAGGACAGACACACTCATATAACTCTGAGAGACAGGGGACAAACACACACTCAGGTAACTCTGAAACACGGGGGACGGACACACACTCAGGTAACTCTGAGAGACAGGGGACAGACACACACTCAGGTAATTCTGAGAGACAGGGGACAGACACACTCAGGTAACTCTGAGAGACAGGGGACAGACACAGTCAGGTAACTCTGAGAGACAGGGGACAGACACACTCAGGTAACTCTGAGAGACAGGGGACAGACACACACTCAGGTAACTCTGAGAGACAGGGGACAGACACACTCAGGTAACTCTGAGACACGGGGACAGACACACTCAGGTAACTCTGAGAGACAGGGGACAGACACACACTCAGGTAACTCTGAGAGACAGGGGACAAACACACACTCAGGTAACTCTGAGAGACAGGGGACAGACACACACACAGGTAACTCTGAGACACAGGGGACAGACACACTCAGGTAACTCTGAGAGACAGGGGACAGACACACACTCAGGTAACTCTGAGAGACAGGGGACAGACACACTCAGGTAACTCTGAGAGACAGGGGACAAACACACACTCAGGTAACTCTGAGAGACAGGGGACAGACACACACACAGGTAACTCTGAGAGACAGGAACAGACACACTCATATAACTCTGAGAGACAGGGGGACAGACACACACTCAGGTAACTCTGAGAGACAGGGGGACAGACACACACTCAGGTAACTCTGAGAGACAAGGGACAGATACACTCAGGTAACTCTGAGAGACATTTAATGTACACATTAATCCAGCATGAAGATAAGTGGTAGTTCCCTACAGGTAACTCAGAGAGACAGGGGGACAGAGTGTGTGTCTGTCCCCCTCTGAGAGACAGGGGACAACTTTCTAACGCTGACTCAGAAGACAACCGACCTCGATCACAGTTCGTCCCGGTGTATCCAGAGAAACAGGTGCAGCTCCCTTCCCCCTTCAGACCCGAGTCACACAGACCGTGGACACAGGAACACTCTGAAGACACATAGAGACAGTTAAAGAAATGGACCAACTGGTCCCATTGCTGTGGACAGAGACCAGTGAAGTCTATTAGCATTAGCATAGGCACAGGCTAATTACTGCTAACTAACATGCTAGTTAACATTAACATAGGCACAGGCTAATTACTGCTAACTAACATGCTAGTTAACATTAACATAGGCACAGGCTAATTACTGCTAGCTAACATGCTAGTTAACATTAACATAGGCACAGGCTAATTACTGCTAACTAACATGCTAGTTGACATTAACATAGGCACAGGCTAATTACTGCTAACTAACATGCTAGTTAACATTAACATAGGCACAGGCTAATTACTGCTAACTAACATGCTAGTTAACATTAACATAGGCACAGGCTAATTAGAACAACATGCTAGTTAACATTAACATAGGCACAGGCTAATTACTGCTAACTAACATGCTAGTTAACATTAACATAGTGTGGGAAAATGAGTGATTCATGTGTGGTGACAGTTTGAGAGAAGCGAAGGACACACGGGTGAGGTCACGTAAAAGCTGACTTGTATTCAATGCTATTGTTGGATAGTTAGGTGCTTGCATTAATGTTGCAAAACAGCTAGAAATGTATTGAGAACAGAGTGTGCTTTGCAGCTGGGGCACAGCGTCTTTAACAGAAAATATGAAGCAAAGGAGGAACTGACACACACACACACACACACACACACACACACACACACACACACACACACACACACACACACACACACACACACACACACACACACAGTACAGGTACAGGCAGGGCAGATTAAACCACAGTCAAGGCCGTAGCACGCAAGATAACACAAGGGAGAAGGCCTGTTGAATGTGAAGAGACAGTTACTCAAGAAAGTAAAGGAAAGCAGCAAAGGTGGGGGCTCCCAGAAGAGAATGATTACAAAGGGACAGACAGAGAAAGGAGTGCCCCAGCAATAATATAGCTAACCAATCAGGCTCCAGAAGGAGAACCTATTTCTATCTGAGCACGCCAATGTTAAAGTGCCTTTTGGGGAATCTCTGCGCTAGGCAGGATTTCCATTTGGTCCGTGCACGTTTAACTGCCCGGAAAAGCATTTCGTCTGTCTGCAGCGTCTTTATAAATTTTTATATCCTAACTCAGTGGATTTGAAGTGACTCATTAAACAGATGGATAAAATTTCCCAACAAAATGGTAGCAGAGGATGGTTTTCTAGAGGTCCAGGGAAATTTCGCTGGATCCCGTATAGTACGGGTATTCAGCCCTACAGGACTATTGACTGCGGGACCAGGAGGACTCAGGTCTGATCACACACCGACCGGTCAACAAAAAAAAAAAAAAGGTAAGCAGAAGCCTTTTTAATTAAAATTCTGCGATTGGACAAAACAAAATCAAGTGTGATCAGACTGGATTTTAACTGGTTTCAGAGAGTCTATTGTCAGACAGACCAAATGTGGGGCAGGATAGGATGGTAGGATTATGTAAACCTGAAAAAGGGTTAAAGATTTATTATGTAAACCTGAAAAAGGGTTAAAGATTTCAAGAAGTAAAAGATGAATGTGTGGTAGGAGATTGATAGGAAAAGTGTAGGTTAAACACGAACTGAGCTGGGTAGGAGAATGGTAGGGACAGTTAGTCAGTAGATGATTAATGAGATATTTTAAACGGTAGGAGATTGAATGAATACGGTGGTGGGATAGATGAATACAGTAGGTTGACTAAGAAGTCAGATGAGTTGGGTAGGAGAATGGTAGGGACAGTTAGTCAGTAGATGATTAATGAGATATTTTAAACGGTAGGAGATTGATAGATGAATACGGTAGGTTAGACACACTGACTAAGAGAAGTCATGAGTTGGGTAGGAGAATGGTAGGGACAGTTAGTCAGTAGATGATTAATGAGATATTTTAAACGGTAGGAGATTGATAGATGAATACGGTAGGTAAGACACACTGACTAAGAAGTCATGAGTTGGGTAGGAGAATGGTAGGGACAGTTAGTCAGTAGATGATTAATGAGATATTTTAAACGGTAGGAGATTGATAGATGAATACGGTAGGTAAGACACACTGACTAAGAAGTCATGAGTTGGGTAGGAGAATGGTAGGGACAGTTAGTCAGTAGATGATTAATGAGATATTTTAAACGGTAGGAGATTGATAGATGAATACGGTAGGTAAGACACTGACTAAGAGAAGTCATGAGTTGGGTAGGAGAATGGTAGGGACAGTTAGTCAGTAGATGATTAATGAGATATTTTAAACGGTAGGAGATTGATAGATGAATACGGTAGGTAAGACACACTGACTAAGAAGTCATGAGTTGGGTAGGAGAATGGTAGGGACAGTTAGTCAGTAGATGATTAATGAGATATTTTAAACGGTAGGAGATTGATAGATGAATACGGTAGGTAAGACACACTGACTAAGAAGTCATGAGTTGGGTAGGAGAATGGTAGGGACAGTTAGTCAGTAGATGATTAATGAGATATTTTAAACGGTAGGAGATTGATAGATGAATACGGTAGGTAAGACACACTGACTAAGAGAGTCATGAGTTGGGTAGGAGAATGGTAGGGACAGTTAGTCAGTAGATGATTAATGAGATATTTTAAACGGTAGGAGATTGATAGATGAATACGGTAGGTAAGACACACTGACTAAGAAGTCATGAGTTGGGTAGGAAATGGTAGGGACAGTTAGTCAGTAGATGATTAATGAGATATTTTAAACGAGTTGAAATGAATCTACGGGTTATACACCGAAGAAGTGAGCAAATGGTAAAGTTAGTCAGTAGATGATTAATGAGATATTTTAAACGGTAGGAGATTAGAAATAGTGTGTGTCTTGGTTGGGTAGTGTACATACAGTAGATGATTAGTCCCAAGGACTGGCGGAGAGTCAACCAGACTAGAAAACTAAGGTAATGGTAAAGTTAGTCAGTAGTGCAGAAGAATGTGGAAATAAATACTCTAGGGGATAGATTCAAAGGTGCAAATAAATGGAGTGATTTTACAAGGAGTGGAATTAGAAATAGTGTGTGTCTTGGGGTCGGTGTATCCATACCAGTACCAGTCCCAAGGACTGGCGGAGAGAGTCAACCAGACTAGAAAACTAAGGTAATTAAAGTATGTGCAGAGAGTAAACTAAAGTGGGTAGATGATGTCCCTTGGTCTTCATGCCGAGGGGGAAGTCAGTCATCTGTCGCCACATGAAATATTAACGGGTAGGAAAGTACCGGGCCCACCCAATGATGGAGGTCATATG
>CM049372.1:33224446-33241946 GCA_026937815.1 Etheostoma perlongum
AGACTTGGTGAAGTCCAATTTGCATACAGTCAATGGCGGGACCGTTTGCCAATTCAGGGTCTCGTTCAACAGAGTGGGTGTTAAGGCGGAGGGTAGCGTGTAGGAAGATGGTGCTGGCGGCGACGGGTTTCGGGACAACCTACGGGTTGTGGGCGGAAATTGGCATACGTGTGTGCATACATAACAGTTTTTTGTGGTTCTCAGATTTAGTTACATATTTAGCATAGCAATACCAAATGTTCAAATCAAAGGACGAATTATAAACCACATCATAGTCTTTCATGGCTTCGTCGATGAGCACACGGTTTCCATGTGAAACCTGTTGTTGTGGTCCCTTAGTCGCTGTCAGCGACACGCAGAGGACCAGTAGGACAGAACAAACCCATCCCTTGAGTTCACCCATAGCTGGAGTATAAAGTCTCAGTTGGTTTCTTCTTTCTTCAGCAGGCAAAGGTTTTGATACCGCCCGCCCTCCAGCCTATTCGGGGTGTGGGAATGGAATGATCTTTTACAGTGACTTTGGTGAACCCACGTGGATCGTTCAGCAATCTTTACAGCTGTGGGCGTGGTGATGAGCACGGTGTACGGCCCCCCGCTTTGGTGATGACCAGCACTTCCACTTTATCACTTTTATCAGCACTTCATCACCTGGCTGGAGTCTCTGCACCTGAGGAGACAGAGAGGGAGAGATAGGCAGATTACATGCACTTTGAACAGTCCTATCTCTAAACACTTTGCACATCCACTTGCTAAGAGGGGCCCCTGGATCATCACTTTTCTCTGCCCAGGGGACCCTTCCCACAAAAGCAATGTTACTGTTACTGTCTCATTTACAAAATGTGGGCCATAATCACTCCAAATTATTCTTAGGATGCCATACTGGGGTATTACCGTTTTAGCGAGTGTTTTGGCTACAGTAATGGCATCTGCTTTAGCTCTATGAAATCCATGTATAGGATCTCGGATGTGACCCTTGTGGGCATTTCCTCTCTTTGGTCTTACATTTTCCTGCTTGGATTAATTTTTTTAAGTAAGAATTTAATCCCTTGAAGGTGTGAAACACCTTATTCTGTACCATTCCCCGCTGTTGGGACATGGCTCTTCGCCATGGCCCACCCAGCTACCATAAAATACAAATTTTAGACAAGCAGGGCTTGTCATCTTTCTGATATAGGCTATCAACACAAGTTGCACCGTCCGCCAGCCATACATCTTTCTCGGTTTTGGGAGAGTTGTCTTGCATGTTTTTCAGCACTTCTGTAGGGATCGGATTCTGTGGTTCCTCTTGAACCGAGAGAGCTCTGATCTTACAGCTGCTCTCCTAGCTTTCTCATCTGCTTTTGCATTACCTAAACTGACTGGATCTTTTTCTCGCTTAGCACGTGCTGCACACTTGCAAGTGTCTTCCACAGTCTGTTCAAATGTTGTGGATGACATTAGCTCTTCTTTTAGGTGAGGAAAAGCTTTTCTTTCCCCCACATTGTTCCATCTCATTTTGTTGATCAAGGCCCTAGGCGTGTCAGATAAGGTCTTGTAGCTTATCTGAGTTTTTAGTGTGTCTAATGTCTAGTGTGGGGGCTCTGGACTGTACTGCTTGTTTCTGTTAAGCCAAACTCAGGAATTCGTTGCGAAGTAGAGACCTTGTTGGAACACAACAAACCAAAATGACAAGAACTGAACTTCTACACTTCTTCAACTTCTAACTTCTAACTTCACAACGAACAGAGTCACAGAGTGACCCCACAGCTCCGTGCGCATGACTGCTCCTTATCTCCCGTTTGCCCCAACAGAAACCAGACCATGTTTAGAAAACACTCTAATCTTAAACAACACACTTCGTCCTTCTGTTTTCTGTTTTTCAGGCTTCTAGGGGCCAGAGCTGGCCCTGTGAACCCGCCTAGTGCGTCAAAAAAAATATCAAAACACATACATATAAAAAAAACAAAAAAAAAATGACTGTAGCTGTCATTCAATCTTAGAAGCTAGAAATTTATCTCGTCTGTAGATTGGTTCAGGCATTAACCTACAGTTTGGGCAAGCTGACCGTTGCATATCTCTCAAGGCGCCAGCTTTTTGTTGCCTATTTGCTCACAGTGATAAATTGCAAAGCCATAACAACACTAGCTGTCTCTAGACGCCGGAGGCCCTATTCAAGGATCTATCTTTAGGAAGCTCATGTTTCAGAGGCACCTACAATGTAGATCCACTTAATATATGAACAATTAACTAAAAGAGAATCTTGTCTATGAGATTGTCTTATTACAGGCCTCAGTTACCTGTCTTATATCTCGAATCAAGCGCCAATGAACCTTATCACCTTTTTTACTGGAAAAATTGGTGTATCACATGGCTAGTCAGGACACTCTCTGATTAGTCCTGCTTCTACTAATTCTCTAATTACAGGTGCAATGTCTCTCTCTGCCTCTGGTTTTAGTGGGCATTGTCTCACCCTGGGCTGCCAGTCTGGCCTTGTTTTTGTTTTCTGGGCAGCTTTTATCAGGCCTACATAGGCAGGCCCTTTAGTCCATAAACATTAAAGGACCCCTGCTGGGTCCTGTACATCTCTCTCACTCAGACCTATGGACGTAAATCATTGGTCAGTTTTGCATAGGTTGGGTGTGGTAAGCACCCCCCACCCCTGTTGATATCTGTACGTTTCACTGGAGGGGCTGTATGCCAACCCTGGGTCATCAACTTGCCCTTAATCATCTGCTCTTTGAACTTTGAGTGCCACTTCTCCCAAATCTTTCCATCTCATATCTTATGTTTTTGCTAGTGAAACGTGTGGCACTTAACTGGAGCAATCTGGTCTTATTTTGGCACTAACACAATAGTTGTCTTTTTCAGAATTTTGACATGGCATTTTAAACTACTTCAACAATGTTTTTTACAAATCTAGCGGCTGTTAACGTAATTGTACCTTAATCAAAAAACAAATTCATATCTACACATATACAACCTCAGGTTTCCTCTGAATGTTCAGCTGTTTGTCTGTATTTGTGACCAGGTTGCTCATGCTCCCCTCCATGACTAAGCACCTCAATGCTTTTGACTTGTTAAAAAAAACATACTGGAAATAAAATAATTGAACTCAAATTCCCATTGAAAATTAAAAAAAACAAAAAATAAACTTAGTCTTCCCATAACAGTGGCAATCCATGTACTCTGGCTCATTCTTCTTGAGCAATTTCAAATATGTATATATATGCATACATATATCTCCATATATATATATATACATACACATACACACGTACATGCACGTACCCTTTTTTACTTATTTTTCTTAAATCTAACAATTTTAGGAATTGGTATCAATCAACTGTTTTATATTCTTCCATTACTTTTTCCTAATTTCTTTCACTAGCTCTCTGACTCATTGTTTTTTCTTTTTCTTTTACCAATAAGTCCATCTGTAATCTAGAGGGATCTGGTCCCAACTCAGTAATCAATGTATGTGATTCGTCAGACACCCTCATATAATTGTGATTGTAATCATGTATACATGCATTACTCCTCATATAATTTGCCAAGAAATTTTAACACTACTCATGCTTTAAGAGGTTCTGCGTTCAGAAATTTTAACACATTGCCTCTTCCATGTGTGTAGTCTGTCTCTCAGACACAATACACACTACTTCTCACCAAACCCACTGTTTGGCTACACTTTACTCTTCAACAACACGTAGCATTAATAACCCCACTGGATCACTCCAATTTTATCAGTCAGACCATGGAAACATCATTGCCTTAATTTAGATTTCACCAATGTGCAGATTCGATTCCCAACAGGTTCTGCTCACCTTTATTTAGGGGCCCCAGGCTCCGTTGTTTCCTGTTCTGACTGTTCCCATCCAATTTTTCAATCAATCCAACCCAATGTTCAATCCTTTTTTTAGTGAATCCCCCATTTTCAGATTTGATTTATGCTTGGTTTTCGTTATATTCCAAATAAAAAGGCGCAAACAGAGAACAAGGGAAAAAAGTTGTCTCTGTAGTTTCCCTTATCTGTCTCTGTCTCTCTCTTGCCTGCCTGCTCTCTCCACATTCCTGCAGCACACACCTCTCTCCTGTATCCCCCGTCTCTTTTTCTCCTAAATAGCAACTCTCTCCTCCACCTGCTATTGCTGTAATAAACTAGTAACAGACGTCATTCTAAATTTACAATCAAAGCCGTATTTCTTTGTCCAATCTTTCACAAATTCCACACTTCCTGGGAAGGTTTTTTCCCTGAATTTTACATCTTTAGCTAGGTACAGCGGTACTTTGGTTTTTACCCATCTGTCCTGCTCTATTTCTCAAATCACACATCACAATAAAACACTGTGACAATAAAACTTCACAAACCACAATGCAACGCTGCGTTTCACCAACCTGTGTCCCTGTCCTAAGTCTCACAAAGAACCACAAGTTATCACAATAAACCGCTGTGCAGCAACACTTTTATTGTCTCACAAACCAAACAGCAAACAAACAAACAAATTGTCACACACAATACACAAACCCGCTACGGGAAAAACACCCAGCGCTTCTGACCAGCGTCAGGAAACAAACACTAACTCGCTGCGGGAAAAACACCCAGCGCTTCCGACGGACACCCGCTGTGTAAACACACACACGGCGTGTCGGGAAACAAACACAAATCCGCTACCTACTATGAGTCAACACACATAGCGTAATAGTGAAACACAACATGGAACACAAAACACATAGCAAACAGTGCACTGCTACAATACACAGACAAACAAACACTGCCTCGCTGTGAACACACAGCGCTTCCGACTATACCACCGCAGTGACAACACACACACGGTGTCTCGGGAAACAAAAAGCCGGTGATCACCCCTGCCGAACTCCTGAACCCAATCAGGATGGCTTCTAGACACCGGTCTCCCCGCACGGGGAAACGTGTCGCTTTTGGACGTCCCGAACTAGTCAGAACCAACTGATAGCTCCTGTTTACGCTTAGCCATGTCCCTAGACGGCAAGCATTAATCAAAAACAACCAGGCTTTGAGCGGTATCATCTGCCCCCAGCACCCACAACAAAAACACCCAATAAAGTCCTAGACCGTAAGACACACAGCCGTTACGTTAAGCGTTTTGTACAAAATCACCCAATAAAGTCCTAGACCGTAAGACACACAGCCGTTACGTTAAGCGTTTTGTACAAAATCACTCAATAAAGTCCTAGACCGTAAGACACACAGCCGTTACGTTGAGCGTTTTGCATGCGCATACAGGTGAACAGAATAATAGCCCCAATAAAGTCTCCAGACAGCGGGTCGTAATCAACAACACTCTCAATTTGTCACTCCAAAGTACAAATTCTAGCTAGCAAAAACTGCGCACCACTTTTTTTTTACATGAGAAACTCAGAACTGCCACACTCACCGTCTCTGTCCGCCGCTTGACCATGGGAGTCGTCACCGGGAAATGCAGGGCGGCACCGGACCAACCGGCCCCGTCCCACGAAGAGGTGGACGGCTGTTAACAGATCATCTGGCCTTGATCGGGCGCGGTCCTGGACTCCTCAGCTGTTGACTCCCGGGTTTCGGCACCAGAAAATGTCAGGTTCAGGACACTTTATCTTACTAAATAAACATGGTCAAGCAAAGAAACGAGACGCAGACGGCAAAATGTGTAGTTGAAAAGCTTTTGCAAAAGGGCCAGATCCGTGACTGCAATCTGCCTGCCAGAATTGCTTCCGCGGAACAGACACCTAGTTACAAAAGCATAGGCTTTTTATTGAAGCACACACACACAAAAAGATTTACAGTTGTTGAGTCTATCTACACAGAAAAAGGAGGGCAGAGTACCTGACCTCGAAACTAAGACTATCTAAAGGATTTACAACAGAGTAGACTTCATGGCAGTGCTTTAAGGAAAACATAGTTGGTTAAATGTGCATATAAAATATAAAGCATACATGAATATACGTCAAGCAAGATATGAATATATGATAAGCATGAAAGTTATGATTATGATATGAATATGAATTTAAGCATGCAAGGTATAATATTCTAAGACACTACTACAGAGAATTGTCTAATAAGGAACATATAAAAAACGAATTTCTCTGTCAACACACACACACACAAACACACACAAAGACACACACACACACATATGCACACACACATGCACACGCAGACAGAGACACACACACGTGCATGCATGCACGCACACACGCAAACACGTACACAGAGACACACACACGCACACACACACACACACACAGAGACACACACGCATGCCCGCACACATACATGCACGCACACACACATGTACACGCACATAGAGACACACACAAACACACACACACACACAGAGACACAGTATATGTATAATTAATTACGGTTTATTACGCCATGATTGAATTTTTGAAACACGTGAACTACTCCCGCGAATAATTAAACTCATTAAATGTCCATTTTTCTCGTTATTTCTGATGTTTTTCTAAATATATCCCGACGCAACACATGCATTAATATCGAAAATAGGTAAATATCATGAGAGATTAGAGAGTGTGTGTGTGTGTGTGTGTGTGTGTGTGTGTGTGTGTGTGTGTGTGTGTGTGTGTGTGTGTGTGTGTACCATGTTTAACTACATTTGTGGGGACCAAAATTTGGAAATACAGTATACTTATGGGGTCCTGACAGGTGGTTATGGTTATGGTTAGGGTTAGGGTAAGGGTTAAGGTTAGGCATTTAGGTTTGATGGTTAAGGTTAGGGTAAGGGGCTAGGGAATGCATTATGTCAATGATTGGTCCCCATAAAGATAGTGAGACAAGACTGTGTGTGTTTGTGTGTGTGTGTGTGTGTGTGTCTCTGTGTGTGTGCTCACGGCAGCTCTAGTGTCAGATCTCAGATTATTTGAGGATCTGAGAATCAGGGATCATGTGATCTGATAAAAGAAGAGATTGTACCTGTTGTGATGCAGCAGAGCTCTTCATCATCATCATCATCATCATCATCATCACCATCAGAGAGCCAGACGGCAGCTTCAGACTCACACTCGACTCCATGACTTCTGATCTCTCTCTCTGCTGAAAAGGAGGAGAGATCCTCCTTTTCATCTCTCTTCTCTCTCTCTCCCCTCCTCTTCAACTTCCTCTCTCTCTCCCTCTCTCTCTCTCTCTTCCTGTGTCTCTCCCTCCTCTTCCTCTCTCTCTATCTTCCCTCCTCTTCCTCTCTCTCTCTCTGCCCTCCTCTTCCTCTCTCCCTCTCTCCTCCTCTCTCTTCCTGTTTCTCCCTCTCTTCCTCTCCCATCAGTCGTTCCCGCGTTTCCTGAAAATCTCCAAAGTAAACTGCTGAGTCAGAAGAACGTCCAGTTACAGATACATTAATTACTCATTAAATAATAAAATGATTATTAAATGATTCATTATATGAACCCACTACACACTCACACACTCACACACACAGACACACACACGCACACACACACACACACATGCACACACACACACACGCACGCACACACAGACACACACACGCACACACACACACACATGCACACACACACACGCACGCACACACAGACACACACATGCACTCACACAGACACAAACACACACACACACACGCACACACAGACACACACATGCACTCACACAGACACAAACACACACACACACACGCACACACAGACACACACATGCACACACACAGACACACAAACACACATGCACACAGAGACACACACATGCACACATACAGAGACACACACACACACACATGTACACAGAGACACACACACATAAACACACACAGACACACATACACACACATGTGTAAATGCCAATTAACCAGAGCGGGTTTTTCTCCCATCGAGGAATGCTGTGTGGACTAGACAGACCTTCCTCTGCAACGCTGTGGAGGAAGGTCTCTCTCTCCCTCTCTTCCTCTGTGTGTGTGTGTGTGTGTGTGTGTGTGTGTGTGTGTGTGTGTGTGTGAGAATAGCAGGAAATCCTGTCAATAACATTCTGTTGCTGTTTTTCTCTTTCCTACTTTTTCTGCTCTGTCATCACACACACTGCTGATAACACACACAGACACACACACACACACACACACACATACAAACAAATACACCCTCACACACACACACACACACACACACACACATACATACAAATACACCCTCACACACACACACACACACACACACATACATACATACAAATACACCCTCACACACACACACACACACACACACACACACACACACACTCACACACACACTGCTGATAACACACACACACACACACACACACACACACACACACATACATACATACAAATACACCCTTTTTCTGGTCTATCATCACACACACTGCTGATAACACACAGAGACACACACACATTTAAATACTCTTATTTGGATCTGAAGGGCTACTACTGTGGGAATGTGGTTGCCGAGGTGACAGGTCTGCATGGCTCACGTCCTCCTACACACCTTTCATTCATAATTCTCAGAACATTCAACACAAACAGAGTCTCCATACTTCATGTTCACGATGACTGAAACAGAGGGGGTTTTCCTCCTTTCTTCGCAGCCCCCCCTAGCAGCCCCCCCCAGCAGCCCCCCAGCAGCCCCCCTAGCTTCCCCCCAGCAGCCCCCCCAGCAGACCCCCCAGCAGCCCCCCCAGCAGTCCCCCTAGCAGCCCCCCCAGCAGCCCCCCAGCAGCCCCCCAGCAGCTTCCCCCCCCCAGCAGCCCCCAGCAGACCCCCCCCCCCAGCAGCCCCCAGCAGCCCCCTAGCAGCCCCCTATGTATAAAAACTTGGCTATAAAGCCTGTTCTGATTCTGATATTTCATTAAAGTTAGTCCCCCGATGGAGTCTAGACCCTGATGGCGGTGTGAGGAACCCGAAGACCAATCAGAGGAGCCGAAGGCAGCGGCTCGCAGGAGGAGGACCCGGGAGCCCTGAGTGAATCATTAATTCATTCATTCATTCATTCATTCATTCATTCATTCATTCATATTTATTATACAGGAAAGTTAAAAGTTGAAAGTGGCCTGACTCTGTTTACAAACTGGTTTCAGCAGGTTCCTGTGCCCAGAGGTGCACAGTGTGTGTGTGTGTGTGTGTGTGTGTGTGTGTGTGTGTGTGTGTGTGTGTGGGGGGGGGGTAGCTCAGTCCGTAGGGAGATGGGTTGGGAACCGGAGGGTCGCTGGTTCAAGTCCCCGGACCAAAGTATGGTGGTGGGCTCGTAGCTGGAGAGGGGCCGGTTCACCTCCTGGGCACTGCCAAGGTGCAGAACCCCCAACTGCTCGGGGCGCACGCACACACACACACACACACACACACACACACACACCCCCACACACGCACACACGCACAGCCACGCACCCCCAAAACACGCACACACACGCACCCCCACACACACGCACACACACACGCACATACACGCCCTGTGGCATTATGGGTAACAAAGGCCAAAACACACCAGCAGGGAGGCCTGTCGGTCAGCAGGGGGAGCTGTTGGTCCATCACAGCCCCCGAAACACACACACACACACACACACACACACACACACACACATACACACACAAACACATACAAACACACACACACACACACACACACACACACACACACTGTCAGACTGATATCTTCATATTCGGAGGGCTGACGGTGTTCAGCAGCTCGTACGGCAGCATGAATGAACAACACACTACACTGGAATGTGTGTGTGCAGCAGAGCAGACACACACACACTCGCCTGGATGGTTTAATCCTAAATGCCCTGTGGCATCATGGGAGAGCAGGACAGCGTGTGTTTACATTGGGTGTGACCCGACTGACCCAGGTCATCTTAGCCGGCTCCTGATTGGCTGAAAGCGGACCGGGACTCCACTTCACTGCTGAAAGAGGAGCAAAGGTCACTTCCTGTCTCTGAGTCCAGCCCCACTCTATATAACTACACACTATATATAGGCTGGGGGGAGATTACATACGTGTGTGTGTATGCGTGCATGTGTGTATGTGTGCGTGTGTGTGTCTATGCGTGCATGTGTGTATGCGTGCGTGTGTGTGTGTCTGTGCGTGTGTGTATGTGTGCATGTGTGCATGTGTGTATGCGTGCGTGTGTGTGTGTCTGTGCGTGTGTGTATGTGTCTGTGCGTGTGTGTATGTGTGTGTGTCTGTGTATGTGTGCGTGTGTGTATGCGTGTGTGCGTGTGTGTATGTGTGTGTGTATGTGTGTGTGTCTGTGTGTGTCTGTGTGTGTCTGTGTGTGTGTGTGTGTGTGTGCGTGTGTGACCCTGATCATATGTCAGGATAGACTTAACCTGCAGTTTGACCTTTGAACCTTCTCCCAGCAAAACAATGACTCAGGAATATTTTCCCAGCGTCACTGTTTGACTCCAATCACAACTTACTCTCACACACACACACACACACACACACACACACACACACACACACACACACACACAGAAGGCATAAGCGTAGCGAGCTAACGTCTTTGTCACTAATTCTGTCATCACTAATTTTCGCGATGTAGCGTATGGACACAATAACGGGAACACCTGACGCAACACGTCCGCATTAAATATTCAGCTCACGCTCGTCCAGCCTGATAATTAAGCATCTTTGTCAATGAGGCTGAACCAAGCACAGAGCAGTTACGTAACATACTTCCAGCTGCAGCTCTGCACCAATCACAGCGCAGGAAGCTGCTCCATGACGACGGGTTGCCAAGGAGAATCCCCTCACCTGCTGATGCCCCCAGACACCGGAACCCCTCCCCCAGAGATGCTGTCTGCCGGGAGGGACAGCGAGAGAGAGACAGAGAGAGAGAGAGAGAGTCTTCTGCATGTGTGTGTAACAAGCATAGTGTGTCCCTGTGTGTGTAAATTATAGTGTCCCAACAGGTAACAGTATGACAACATAGTGTCCCATCAGGTAACAGTATGACAACATAGTGTCCCAACTGGTAACAGTATGACAACATAGTGTCCCAACAGGTAACAGTATGACAACATAGTGTCCCAACAGGTAACAATATGACAACATAGTCAGGTAACAGTATGACAACATAGTGTCCCATCAGGTAAACATAGTGTCCCATCAGGTAACAATATGACAACATAGTGTCCCATCAGGTAACAATATGACAACATAGTGTCCCAACAGGTAACAGTACGGACAACATAGTGTCCCATCAGGTAACAGTATGACACCATAGTGTCCCATCAGGTAACGGTATGACAACATAGTGTCCCATCAGGTAACAGTATGACACCATAGTGTCCCATCAGGTAACGGTATGACAACATAGTGTCCCATCAGGTAACAATATGACAACATAGTGTCCCAACAGGTAACAGTACGGACAACATAGTTTCCCAACAGGTAACGGTTTGACAACATAGTGTCCCAACAGGTAACAGTATAACAACATAGTGTCCCAACAGGTAACAATATGACAACATAGTGTCCCAACACGTAACAGTACGGACAACATAGTGTCCCAACAGGTAACGGTTTGACAACATAGTGTCCCATCAGGTAACAGTATGACAACATAGTGTCCCATCAGGTAACGGTATGACAACATAGTGTCCCAACAGGTAACGGTATGACAACATAGTGTCCCATCAGGTAACAGTATGACAACATAGTGTCCCATCAGGTAACAGTATGACAACATAGTGTCCCATCAGGTAACGGTATGACAACATAGTGTCCCAACAGGTAACGGTATGACAACATAGTGTCCCATCAGGTAACAGTATGACAACATAGTGTCCCATCAGGTAACAGTATGACAACATAGTGTCCCATCAGGTAACAATATGACAACATAGTGTCCCAACAGGTAACAGTACGGACAACATAGTGTCCCATCAGGTAACAGTATGACACCATAGTGTCCCATCAGGTAACGGTATGACAACATAGTGTCCCATCAGGTAACAGTATGACACCATAGTGTCCCATCAGGTAACGGTATGACAACATAGTGTCCCATCAGGTAACAATATGACAACATAGTGTCCCAACAGGTAACAGTACGGACAACATAGTTTCCCAACAGGTAACGGTTTGACAACATAGTGTCCCAACAGGTAACAGTATAACAACATAGTGTCCCAACAGGTAACAATATGACAACATAGTGTCCCAACACGTAACAGTACGGACAACATAGTGTCCCAACAGGTAACAACATAGGTTTGACAACATAGTGTCCCATCAGGTAACAGTATGACAACATAGTGTCCCAACAGGTAACAATGACAACATAGTGTCCCAACAGGTAACAGTATGACAACATAGTGTCAACATAACAGTATGACAACATCCCCATCAGGTAACAATATGACAACATAGTGTCCCATCAGGTAACAGTATGACAACATAGTGTCCCATCAGGTAACAGTATGACAACATAGTGTCCCAACAGGTAACAGTATGACAACATAGTGTCCCAACAAGTAACAGTATGACAACATAGTGTCCCAACAGGTAACGGTTTGACAACATAGTGTCCCATCAGGTAACAGTATGACAACATAGTGTCCCATCAGGTAACAGTATGACAACATAGTGTCCCAACAGGTAACAGTATGACAACATAGTGTCCCATCAGGTAACAGTATGACAACATAGTGTCCCATCAGGTAACAGTATGACAACATAGTGTCCCAACAGGTAACAATATGACAACATAGTGTCCCAACAGGTAACAGTATGACAACATAGTGTCCCAACAGGTAACAGTACGGACAACATAGTGTCCCATCAGGTAACAGTATGACACCATAGTGTCCCATCAGGTAACGGTATGACAACATAGTGTCCCAACAGGTAACAGTATGACAACATAGTGTCCCATCAGGTAACAGTATGACAACATAGTGTCCCATCAGGTAACAGTATGACAACATAGTGTCCCATCAGGTAACAATATGACAACATAGTGTCCCAACAGGTAACAGGTAGTTTCCCAACAGGTAACGGTTTGACAACATAGTGTCCCAACAGGTAACAGTATAACAACATAGTGTCCCAACAGGTAACAATATGACAACATAGTGTCCCAACACGTAACAGTACGGACAACATAGTGTCCCAACAGGTAACGGTTTGACAACATAGTGTCCCATCAGGTAACAGTATGACAACATAGTGTCCCATCAGGTAACAGTATGACAACATAGTGTCCCAACAGGTAACCCATCAGGTAACGGTATGACAACATAGTGTCCCATCAGGTAACAGTATGACAACATAGTGTCCCATCAGGTAACAGTATGACAACATAGTGTCCCAACAGGTAACAGTATGACAACATAGTGTCCCATCAGGTAACAGTATGACAACATAGTGTCCCAACAGGTAACAATATGACAACATAGTGTCCCATCAGGTAACAGTATGACAACATAGTGTCCCAACAGGTAACAATATGACAACATAGTGTCCCAACAAGTAACAGTATGACAACATACGTTTTGATGTATTTATGTGCATGTGTTGGCAACGCTCCGCGACTATTAGGGGGACAAAAACATGGCGGAAGATGAAGAATAAGATAGATCGATATTTATTGATCTCCAAAAAAATGGGAAATTATAGTGTTACAGCATATATAAGTATAATAATCATTAATAAGTATGCGGGAGTATGTGTATGTGAGTAAGTTGTGTGAGTCATTGTTAGCTGAACGGCCAAAACAAACACAGGAAGAGGATTGTTTGTAGTTTTAAATCTAAAAATGTTGTGCAAGGGCAGCAGAAACCCAGCGAGGCTATTTATAGACGTTACACACACACACACACGCAGCGGACTGGGCTCACGGTGCTCAGTTGGAATAATAAATACAGGAGTGTGTGTGTGTGTGCATTTATGATTGTGTGTGTGTGAGCATGTGAGCGTGTGTGTGTGAGCAAGTGTGTGTGTGTGTGTGTGTGTGTGTGCGTGTGTGTGAGCATGTGTGTGTGTGTGCATGCAAGTGTGTGTTTCTGTGTGTGAGCGTGTGTCTATGTGTGTGAGCATGCGTGTGTGAGCACGTGTGTGAGCGTGTGTGTGAGCATGTGTGTGCGTGCAAGTGTGTGTGTATGTGTAAGTATGTGTTTGTGTGTGTGTGTGTGAGCGTGTGTGAGTGCAAGTGTGTGTGTCCATGTGTGTGCGTGCGTGTGTTGTTAGTGTGTATGTGTGTGTCCATGTGTGTGTGTGTATGTGTGTGTGTATGTGTGTTGTTACCAAAACACAACGCTCCTCAAAGGCAAGTTAATAAAGTCGATATCACGTTTCATCAAATCTATTTAAGTTGTGAACACACAACTGCTCTCTGTCTGTCTGTCTTTCTCTCTCTCTGTCTCTCTCTCTATCTCTCTCTCTGTCTCTGTCTCTCTCTCTGTCTCTCCTCTCTCCTCAAGACTGAAAAACCCCTGAAAACCCCTATAGGTTGTGTCCAAGCAGCGATTACGACTCATCTTTACGTTTTAAGTGGCTCCGCCCCCAACGTGGCTCCGCCCCCAACGTGGCTCCGCCCTCTGACGGGTCGGCGCGTCTCACTATTCACTTCTTTCAGTTTTTCGTATTTCTTCACAATCACACAATATATGTTTGGAGACAAAGAGAGTTCAGCAGCCGTGTGACATCTTCCCATGCACACACACACACACACACACACACTTGCACACACACACACACACACTCGCACACACACACACACGCACATGCACGCGCACACTTGCGAGCAGACACACACACACGCACACACACACTAATGGATGATGACATCGGTCCTTTCTCCGTCCGCTGTCCTTCACCGGTCCTCACGTCTGAGTTCCTCTGCTGCTGGCATGGCCACCGGCAACTGTCGCCATGGTTACCAGCCGTGATCACACCCAATCACGGGACACATGCGACGCCCGAAGAGGTGTGGGAAGAGAGGGAGAGAGACAGGATCGATAGAGAGATAGAGATAGAGATAGAGATAGAGATAGGGGAGAGAGACTTTATTATTTCACTAATTTCAGTATGATGGTTATGTCGTAAACCGGTTAAATCTGAGCATGCGCGACTCAGATAACCCTGGAGGACGAGAGACAGAAGAACATGTCTCTGCACGCGTCCAGTAACAGCAGGACAGCGTGAGAGCTGCTGGACCTCCAGAGAGGAGCGGTGTCCATCTGTGTTTGTTTGTGACAGCGCTGTTATCGTCACCTCTGACCTCTGACCCCGGCTCTTCATTTGCTCTCCACAACAAAAACAAGACGGCAGCTGTGTCCCCGTCCTGCAGAGACAACCCGTCTCTGTGGCCAAAACCTCCCATGAGCCTTTGCTTTTCCCCTTCAGTGAAATGTGCTGAATGCTTCACCTTCTCTGTAAAAAACCCAGTGCTTTAACCCTCATGTTGTCCTCATGTTGTCCTCTTGTTGTCTTCATGTTGTCCTGATGTTGTCCACATGTTGTCCTCATGTTGTCTTCATGTTGCCCTCATGTTGTCTTCATGTTGCCCTCATGTTGTCCTCATGTTGCCCTCATGTTGTCCTCATGTTGTCCTCATGTTGTCCCCATGTTGTCTTCATGTTGCCCTCATGTTGTCCTCATGTTGTCCCCATGTTGTCTTCATGGTGTCCCCATGTTGTCCTCATGTTGTCCTCATGTTGCCCTCATGTTGTCCTCATGTTGTCCTCATGTTGTCCCCATGGTGTCCCCATGGTGTCCCCATGTTGTCCTCATGTTGTCCTCATGTTGTCCTCATGTTGCCCTCATGTTGCCCTTATGTTGTCTTCATGTTGTCCTCATGTTGTCCTCATGTTGCCCTCATGTTGTCCTCATGTTGTCCTCATGTTGTCCTCTTGTTGTCTTCATGTTGTCCACATGTTGTCCTCATGTTGTCTTCATGTTGCCCTCATGTTGTCTTCATGTTGCCCTCATGTTGTCCTCATGTTGTCGTCATGTTGTCCCCATGTTGTCTTCATGTTGCCCTCATGTTGTCCCCATGTTGTCTTCATGGTGTCCTCATGTTGTCCTCATGTTGTCCTCATGTTGCCCTCATGTTGTCCTCATGTTGCCCTCATGGTGTCCTCATGTTGTCCTCATGTTGCCCTCATGTTGTCCTCATGTTGCCCTCATGTTGTCCTCATGTTGTCCTCATGTTGTCCTCATGTTGTCCTCATGTTGCCCTCATGTTGTCCTCATGTTGTCCCCATGTTGTCCCCATGTTGTCCCCATGTTGTCCTCATGTTGTCCCCATGTTGTCCTATATCAATGTTCTTTTTAATTCCCCAAAATAACATGATTGATTCCACCCAACGCTCTTTGCCAAGTACAAATCTCTACTTTCATTAATTTTGGGGCGTCTTATTCAATTTTATAGCATTGTAAAACAAATGGAAGTGTTTTTGAAATAGTATTGAGTAAAAGTTGACATATTCCAGTCTGTGATTATCATCAACATCCATTCCTTTAATTTTAGTCTCAATAATTCCTAATTTCTGCTTTTCTAACTCAAACATTAGGTATAATTTCCTATAAATGAGGTCTGTGTATCTTTGAGAGAGGAGAGGATTGTCTACAGTCTATAGTGTATAGACTCCCTCCCCCTCCCTCTCCCCCTCTCCCTCCCTCCCTCCCCCTGCAGTCGAGTCCGTTTCTGGTCACTTCTTCCTGCGAAGGATTCCATCCATCTTCATCCGCTTATGCGGTATCGGGTCGCTGGGGCAGAAGCTCCAGTAGGGGACCACAAACTTCCCTTTCCCGAGCCACATCAACCAGCTCCGACTGGGGGGTCCCGAGGCGTTCCCAGGCCAGGTTGGAGATATAATCTCTCCACCTAGTCCTGGGTCTTCCCCGAGGTCTCCTCCCAGCTGGACGTGCCTGGACCACCTCCCTAGGGAGGCGCCCAGGAGGCATCCTTACCAGATGCCCGAACCACCTCAACTGGCTCCTTCGACGCGGGAGGAGCGGCTCTACTCCGAGCTCCTCTCGGATGACTGAGCTTCTCACCCTATCTCTAAGGGAGACGCCAGCCCCCCTCCTGAGGAAACCCATTTCGGCCGCTTGTATCCTGGATCTCGTTCTTTCGGTCATGACCCAGCCTTCATGACCATAGGTGAGGGTAGGAACCAGAACTGACCGGTAGATCAAGAACTTTGCCTTCTGGCTCAGCTCCCTTTTCGTCACAACGGTGCGATAAACAGAATGTAATACCGCACCGGCTGCTCCGATTCTCCGACCAATCTCACGCTCCATGGTCCCCTCCCCCAAGGTACTTAAACTCCTTCACTTGGGGTAAGGACTCACTCCCCACTAAGGACTCACTCCCCACTTGAAGAAAGCACTCCATCGGTTTCCTGCTGAAAACCATGGCCTCAGATTTAGAGGTGCTGATCCTCATCAAGCCGCTTCACACTCGGCGGCGAACCGATCCAGTGAGTGCTGAAGGTCACAGACCGATGATGCCATCAGGACCACATCATCTGCAAAAAAAAAGCGATGAGATCCCGAGCCCACCGAACTGCAACCCCTC
>CM049372.1:33246946-33248163 GCA_026937815.1 Etheostoma perlongum
AACATTGATGAAAGAGGGTGCTGATGTTGTCAGTATTAATGAAGGTACGAATGAATTTCTAAGACTGCAAAATGAATTTATGAGGTGCCATGAATCTGTTCAGAAACTGCTACCTGAGGATGTGAGAACGAATGAAACTTTGGACTGGTATGAGCCAAAAAATGGCAGATTATGATGTTTTTCTAACTGAGGTTGAGCAATGGATAAAAATCCTCAGTCCGACCCACAAGCTCTTGTGGATGCTGGGGACAGTGTCTCACAGACTGGATCAAAGGACAGTGTCTCACAGACTGGATCAAAGAGCTCTAAAGGCTCCAAAAGCATCAGTTGTTTCAGCACGCATGAAGGCTGCTGCAGACAAAGCTGCTCTGCAGGCCAGAGCAGAAGCTCTCAAAAGGAAACATGAATTGGAAAGGGAGAAGCATCAGCTGGGTTTAAAATGGAATCTTTGGATTTGGAAGCGGATATTGCTGCAGCTGATGCAAGGCTAAAGGCTCTGAGGACTTTGAAAGTGATGAAGCATCAGAATCTGGAAAAGAAATGGTAGACCTAGTTAACGATCTGATAAAATAGAAGGAAGCCTGGCACAACTGGAGTTTGCACGGATAGGAACCATACCTAAACACCCTTACAAACAATGACATACCCGCACTCCACCACTAACTGGAATCACAAAAGGGTCTGAGCAAGCCCCAAGGATTGCAACAAATCTTCCCCCATTTAGGGTTGTTGTATCTGATGGACCACGAGGCGAGGTGAATCCACTCCAGAGGAGAAACGGTCAGAGCAACGACCTCACAAACATCATACAAAGACAAGCTGATTTGGCCGATCTGCTGGTAATACAGCAGAAAGAATCTAAACTCCCGAGAAGGGAGGTGCTGGTGTTCGACGGTGATCCTCTCACTTTCAGGCCATTTATGAAGGCTTTAAGCACAACATCGAGGACAAAACCAACAGTAACGAGGATCGGCTGTACTTCCTGGAACAGTATACTGTAGGTCAACCAAAAAGAACTAGTTCAAAGCTGCTTTCACATGAACGTTAAATAACTGGTTACGAGGAAGCAAAGCGCCTTCCTTAAATATCATTTTGGCGATGATTTCAAAGTCACATCTGCATACGCCGAAAAGGCCTTTTAAACTGGAACCAAATAAGTACAGATGATGGAAAGGCACTTCACAGCTACGCCTCTATCTAAGAGGCTGTGGTAATGC
>CM049372.1:33248663-33251163 GCA_026937815.1 Etheostoma perlongum
GTGTATTATATACAGGTGAGAGGTGTATTATATACAGGTGTATACAGGAGAGGTGTATTATATACAGGTGAGGTGTATTATATACAGGTGAGAGGTTGTATTATATACAGGTTAGAGGTGTATTATATACAGGTTACAGGTGTATTATATACAGGTTACAGGTGTATTATATACAGGTGAGAGGTGTATTATATACAGGTTAGAGGTGTATTATATACAGGTGAGGTAGGTATATTATAGGTTTACAGGTGTATTATATACAGGTGAGAGGTGTATTATATACAGGTGAGAATTATATACAGGTTACAGGTGTATTATATTTACAGGTGTATTATATACAGGAGGTGTATTATATACAGGTGAGAGGTGTATTAACAGGTGAGAGGTGTATTATATACAGGTTAGAGGTGTATTATATACAGGTTACAGGTGTATTATATACAGGTTGAGAGGTGTATTATATACAGGTTAGAGGTGTATTATATACAGGTGGGTGTATTATATACAGGTGTTACAGGTGTATTATATACAGGTGAGAGGTGTATTTATACAGGTGAGAGGTGTATTATATACAGGTGAGAGGTGTATTATATACAGGTGAGAGGTGTATTATATACAGGTTAGAGGTGTATTATATACAGGTGAGAGGTGTATTATATACAGGTGAGAGGTGTATTATATACAGGTGAGAGGTGTATTATATACAGGTTAGAGGTGTATTATATACAGGTTACAGGTGTATTATATACAGGTTAGAGGTGTATTATATACAGGTTAGAGGTGTATTATATACAGGTGAGAGGTGTATTATATACAGGTGAGAGGTGTATTATATACAGGTGAGAGGTGTATTACCTGCATACAGGTGAGAGGTCTTGTGTACAGGTTTGCCAGTGAAGGGGAACCCTGAGTTAAAGGGGAGTCAGCAGAGTGCAGTAATATACCCGTGAGGCGATGCCGCCCGTAAATAGGTACAGCTGAACGATGCGACACTTTATACAGGTAGTTGTATTGAATGGAAGATCTCTCCCTGTTCACACAGGAAACAACGTCATCATCACACCGTCTGTTGGCTCAGCATTTATTGGTTTCCATTTGTTTACATCGAAGTTTTATTGACTTTTTTTGAAAAATATTTAAACTTTATATTAAAAAATATTTAAACTTTTTATTAAAAAATATTTAAACTTTTTATTAAAAATATTTCAGCTTTTAATTAAAAATCATTTCATCTTTATATTAAAAAAATTAAGTCAACTTTTTATAAAAAAAAAACTATTTTTTAAAAAAATAAATTTTTTAATATTTTTTTTTTAAAAAAAAAATATTTCTACTTTTTGTTAATACATCAACTTTTTATATATATTTTAACTTTTTTTTAAAAAATATTTCAACTTTTTTAAAAAATATTTCAACTTTTTTTAAAAAAATATTTCAACTTTTTTTAAATATTTCTAGTTTTTATAAAAAATATTTCTAGTTTTTTAATATTTCAACTTTTTATAAAAAGAATATTTCAAAGTTTTTTAATATATCAACTTTTTTTTTTAAAATATTTTAACTTTTTTAAAAAAATATTTCAACTTTTTTCCGGAGATTGTCTGGCGACTCTTCTCCGATGTAATCTACCATTTAACCTCAGGAAGCCCTCTCCCCGCTGAGAGAGGAAACAGTCCTCTACGTGTTCATCGCGTCCGCTGTACTCACGATGGCGTCCATCCCGCCGCAGGTGAAGGACAGCAGCGAACCCTGAAGACTCCGAGCCGAGTCCAGGTAGATCAAACCCTCGGCATAAATCTGAGAGGAGACAACAACACGAGCTCAGAAAGAAGTAAAAACTGTCTCACATGCCCCGAAATCTAACCCTTGTGTCAACGTCAACCATGAAACATCATTATCGCTTTTTCCGACATTTTTGTCACTTTTCAACGTTGTGGGTTCTTTTTTTGATAACGTTAGACCCCGCGTTTTCTTTTTTACTACTGTATATTAAACTTGTCTTTACTCATTTGGACTGCCGGTGCCGCTGGCATTTGCCTATACTGCCAATCCCAGCGGCTCTGGTACCAACCCTGTTGAAGGCCACCACATCTTCTAGAGGAGAGCCGTCTCCAGGTGTGTTTCGTGGCTTTGTGACTGTATTTGAACCCCCCGTACCTTCTGTCCCGGCAGGATGTGGTACTTCAGGTACTTGGCCAGCTGTGCTCGGTTGTCCCGGTGAAACAGGAAGTCCCTCTGCTCCAGCGGCAGAGACGCCATGGCGGCGTCCGACGGCAGGAAGACGGTCAGCGGCTGGTGCATGGTGTCTTTCAACAGGTCCATCACGCCGGAGTCCTGCAACAAAAACAAGAATGCTGAATATAAACTTAGTGAAAAGGTGCAGCCATCACTAACAGGGACGTTGTAGAGCGTCCTCTGGTGGACAGACTATGCAACGCCATCACTAACGGGGACGTTGTAGAGCGTCCTCTGGTGGACAGACTATGCAACGCCATCACTA
>CM049372.1:33256163-33269663 GCA_026937815.1 Etheostoma perlongum
CCCTGCAGTCCTCCAGAGTCCCCCTAAGGGGACACGTACCCCCTGCAGTCCTCCAGAGTCCCCCTAGGGGGACACTTACCCCCTGCTGTCCTCCAGAGTCCCCCTAGGGGGACACGTACACCCTGCTGTCCTCCAGAGTCCCCCTAGGGGGACGGCCATTTTAAACCCTAATGATAAAAACAACAGAGAACGTACCGACACAAACAAGTCCGTCTCCATGGTAACCGCTGTTGCAGATGCAGTCTCTGCGGCCGGGCCGAGTCCTCTTACAGACGGCGTGCAGTCTGCAGCCGCCGTTATCCTTCGAACACACGTCTGTGGCTACAAAACATCTTCATCATCATCATCATCATCATCATCATCATCATCATCATCATCATCATCATCTTCATCTTCAACTTCATCTTCATCATCATCATCATCATTGTCATCATCATCTTCATCATCATCTTCATCCTCTTCATCATCATCTTCATCATTATCCACTGACACACACACACACACACACACACATACATACACACAAACACACACATACATACACACAAACACACACATACATACACACAAACACACACATACATACACACAAACACACACATACATACACACAGACACACACACACAAACAAAGACACACAGACACACACACAAGGACACAAACACACACACAGTTAGTTACCTTGACAGAAAGTCCCGTTTCCCTGGAAACCGACAGCACAGCGACACTGAGGACCGGACAGTCGGATCACACAACTATCAGTCGAGAAGAAACAGGAAATTCTCTGTGTATATACTGTATATATCAATGTGAATATATATATGAATGTGCATGTATATATTAATCCGTTCATAAGTAACCTCTGAAGTTACTTACTGGCCTTGTGTTGTGTTGGTTTGTTTTTTGTTTGTGTAACTCACTTTGCACTCGTGTGACATTTCACGGAGCCGCACAGCGCACCTGCTTCGTATTCAATCTCTGCAACGAGACACACAGCCCAAATATCATGAGTCGATGTTCAGGGTCAGTGTGGGAGATGTTCAGGGTCAGTGTGGGAGTGTGGGAGATGTTCAGGGTCAGTGTGGGAGTGTGGGAGATGTTCAGGGTCGTGTGAGAGTGTGGGAGATGTTCAGGGTCAGTGGGGGAGTGTGGGAGATGTTCAGGGTCCGTGTGAGAGTGTGGGAGATGTTCAGGGTCAGTGTGGGAGTGTGGGAGATGTTCAGGGTCAGTGGGGGAGTGTGGGAGATGTTCAGGGTCAGTGGGGGAGTGTGGGAGATGTTCAGGGTCAGTGTGGGATGTTCAGGGTCTGTGTGAACGTGTGGGAGATTTGGGCGTTCATACTCTCGTCACAAAGGACTCCTCTCCAGCCGACGTCACACTCACACGTCCCGGCCCCCTTCAACCCGCCGTTACAGCGACCGTTCTTACAGCCGCACTCTGCACACACAACAACACACGCAGATTTACATAAATAATAATAATATATATTTTAAAAACAATGTAACTATCAAGGCAAGGCAGCTTTCTTTGACAGTGTGATGTGATGAGTGATATGTCTTAAAGTGACAGTGTGATGAGTTGTATGTCTTAAAGTGACAATGTGATGTGATAAGTTCTATGTCTTCTTAAAGTGACAGTGTGATGTGATGAGTTATATGTCTTTAAGTGACAGTGTGATGTGATGAGTTCTATGTCTTAAAGTGACAGTGTGATGTGATGAGTTATAAGTTTTAAAGTGACAGTGTGATGAGTTATATGTCTTAAAGTGACAGTGTGATGAGTTATATCTTGAAGTGACAGTGAGATGTGATGAGTTATATGTCTTAAAGTGACAGTGTGATGTATTAAAGATGTACCCTGATCACAGTGGACTCCGTATTTCCCGCTCTCACACGTCTCACACGCCGTCCCGTTGAAGCCTCTGTCACAGCGGCAGACTCCGGTCCCGTTGGTCCCGTCCGAACACACCCCGTTGCCAAAGCAGGGCGCCCCGTCTGGCCCGGGACACGGCTCACAGTGTTGCCCAAAAAACCCTCCGCAGCACGTTGGCACCTGAACACATCGCTACTGATTACTGTCTTTACTTTTCAGCCAAGAAGATGGTTAACTAAGCATCTCTAGATGGCCCTTTCATTTAAATTAACTCAATGAACTCAATACTTACATAAAAGACAGTAGTGAACAGGAACTCGTAAAAAACAGACTATTACAATGAATCCATACAACAGGAGTATGTCCAGAATATCTTTATTACGACTATGTGAATCATGTATGTAGAGGGACAACAGTAGAGAGTAGTATGTAGAGGGACAACAGTAGAGAGTAGTATGTAGAGAGACAACAGTAGAGAGTAGTATGTAGAGACATCAGTAGAGAGTAGTATGTAGAGACGTCAGTAGAGAATAGTATGTAGAGAGACAGCAGTAGAGAGTAGTATGTAGAGAGACAACAGTAGAGAGTAGTATGTAGAGAGACAACAGTAGAGAGTAGTATGTAGAGACAACAGTAGAGAGTAGTATGTAGAGAGACAACAGTAGAGAGTAAGAGTAGTATGTAGAAAACAGTAGAGAATAGTATGTAGAGAGACAACAGTAGAGAGTAGTATGTAGAGACAGTAGAGAATAGTATGTAGAGACAGCAGTAGAGAGTAGTATGTAGAGACAACAGTAGAGAGTATGTATGTAGAGACAACAGTAGAGAGTAGTATGTAGAGAGACAACAGTAGAGAGTAGTATGTAGAGACGACAGCAGTAGAGAGTAGTATGTAGAGAGACAACAGTAGAGAGTAGTATGTAGAGAAAACAGTAGAGAATAGTATGTAGAGAGACAACAGTAGAGAGTAGTATGTAGAGACAGCAGTAGAGAGTAGTATGTAGAGAGACAGCAGTAGAGAGTAGTATGTAGAGAGACAGCAGTAGAGAGTAGTATGTAGAGACAGCAGTAGAGAGTAGTATGTAGAGACAGCAGTAGAGAGTAGTATGTAGAGAGACAGCAGTAGAGAGTTAGTATGTAGAGACAATGTAGAGAGTGGTATGTAGAGAGACAACAGTAGAGAGTAGTATGTAGAGACACAGTAGACAGTATGTAGAGACATCAGTAGATGAGTATGTAGAGACATCAGTAGAGAGTAGTATGTAGAGACGAAGTAGAGAGTTGTATGTAGAGAGACAGCAGTAGAGAGTAGTATGTAGAGACAACAGTAGAGAGGAGTAAGTACAGAGACAACAGTAGAGAGTAGTATGTAGAGACAACATTAGAGAGTAGTATGTAGAGACAACAGTAGAGAGTAGTATGTGAGAGACAACAGTAGAGAGTAGTATGTAGAGAGACAACAGTAGAGAGTAGTATGTAGAGAGACAGTAGAGAGTCATGTAGAGAGTAGTATGTAGAGGGACAACAGTAGAGTATATGTATGGAGAGACAACAGTAGAGAGTATTAGTATGTAGAGACAACAGTAGAGAGTAGTATGTAGAGACAACAGTAGAGAGTAGTATGTAGAGAGACAGCAGTAGAGAGTAGTATGTAGAGAGAACACGGTAGAGAGTAGTATGTAGAGAGACAGCAGTAGAGAGTAGTATGTAGAGAGACAACAGTAGAGAATAGTATGGAGAGACAACAGTAGAGAGTAGTATGTAGAGGGACAACAGTAGAGAATAGTATGGAGAGACAACAGTAGAGAGTAGTATGTAGAGAGACAACAGTAGAGAGTAGTATGTAGAGAGACAACAGTAGAGAGTAGTATGTAGGGACGACAGTAGAGAGTAGTATGTAGAGACGACAGTAGAGAGTAGTATGTAGAGAGAACACGGTAGAGAGTAGTATGTAGGGACGACAGTAGAGAGTAGTATTTAGAGACGACAGTAGAGAGTAGTATGTAGAGGGACAACAGTAGAGAATAGTATGGAGAGACAACAGTAGAGAGTAGTATGTAGGGACGACAGTAGAGAGTAGTATGTAGAGAGACAACAGTAGAGAGTAGTATGTAGGGACGACAGTAGAGAGTAGTATGTAGAGACGACAGTAGAGAGTAGTATGTAGAGAGACAACAGTAGAGAGTAGTATGTAGAGAGAACACGGTAGAGAGTAGTATGTAGAGGGACAACAGTAGAGAGTAGTATGTAGAGACGACAGTAGAGAGTAGTATGTAGAGAGACAACAGTAGAGAGTTGTATGTAGAGAGAACACGGTAGAGAGTAGTATGTAGAGGGACAACAGTAGAGAGTAGTATGTAGAGACAACAGTAGAGAGTAGTATGTAGAGGGACAGCATTAGAGAGTAGTATGTAGAGAGACAACAGCAGAGAATAGTATGTAGAGACAACGGTAGAGAGTAGAATGTAGAGAGACAACAGTAGAGAGTAGTATGTAGAGAGACAACAGCAGAGAGTAGTATGTAGAGACAACGGTAGAGAGTAGAATGTAGAGAGACGACAGTAGAGAGTAGTATGTAGAGAGACAGCAGTAGAGAGTAGTATGTAGAAGGACAACAGTAGAGAGTAGTATGTAGAGGGGCAACAGTAGAGAGTAGTATGTAGAGACGACAGCAGAGAGTAGTATGTAGAGAGACAAAAGTAGAGAGTATTATGTAGAGAGACATCAGTAGAGAGTAGTATGTAGAGGGACAACAGTAGAAAGTAGTATGTAGAGACAACAGTAGAGCGTAGTATGTAGAGACGACAGTAGAGAATAGTATGTAGAGAGACAGCAGTAGAGAGTAGTATGTAGAGAGACAACAGTAGAGAGTAGTATGTAGAGAGACAACAGAAGAGAGTAGTATGTAGAGAGACAGCAGTAGAGAGTAGTACGTAGAGAAAGCAGTAGAGAGTAGTATGTAGAGAGACAGCAGTAGAGAGTAGTATGTAGAGACAGCAGTAGAGAGTAGTATGTAGAGAGACAGCAGTAGAGAGTAGTATGTAGAGACGACAGCAGTAGAGAGTAGTATGTAGAGAGACAACAGTAGAGAGTAGTATGTAGAGACGACAGCAGTAGAGAGTAGTATGTAGAGACGACAGTAGAGAATAGTATGTAGAGAGACAGCAGTAGAGAGTAGTATGTAGAGAGACAACAGTAGAGAGTAGTATGTAGAGACGACAGTAGAGAATAGTATGTAGAGACAACAGTAGAGAGTAGTATGTAGAGACGACAGTAGAGAGTAGTATGTAGAGACAACAGTAGAGAATAGTATGTAGAGACACAGTAGAGAGTAGTATGTAGAGAGACAACAGTAGAGAGTAGTATGTAGACAGTACAGTAGAGAATAGTATGAAGAGAGACAACAGTAGAGAGTAGTATGTAGAGAGAGACAGTAGTAGAGAGTAGTATGTAGAGACAACAGTAGAGAGAATAGTATGTAGAGAGACAGCAGTAGAGAGTAGTATGTAGAGACAACAGTAGAGAGTAGTATGTAGAGACGACAGTAGAGAATAGTATGTAGAGAGACAACAGTAGAGAGTAGTATGTAGAGAAACAACAGTAGAGAGTAGTATGTAGAGAGACAGCAGTAGAGAGTAGTATGTAGAGAGACAGCAGTAGAGTAGTATGTAGAGAGACAGCAGTAGAGAGGAGTAAGTAGAGAGACAACAGTAGAGAGTAGTATGTAGAGAGACAACAGTAGAGAGTAGTATGTAGAGACAACAGTAGAGAGTAGTATGTAGAGAGACAACAGTAGAGAGTAGTATGTAGAGAGACAGTAGAGAATAGTATGTAGAGAGACAACAGTAGAGAGTAGTATGTAGAGAAACAACAGTAGAGAGTAGTATGTAGAGAGACAGCAGTAGAGAGTAGTATGTAGAGAGACAGCAGTAGAGTAGTATGTAGAGACACAGTAGAGAGTAGTATGTAGAGACATCAGTAGAGAGTAGTATGTAGAGACGACAGTAGAGAGTAGTATGTAGAGACATCAGTAGAGAGTAGTATGTAGAGACGAAGTAGAGAGTAGTATGTAGAGAGACAGCAGTAGAGAGTAGTATGTAGAGACAACAGTAAAGAGTAGTATGTAGAGAGACAACAGTAGAGAGTAGTATGTAGAGACACAGTAGAGAGTAGTATGTAGAGACATCAGTAGAGAGTAGTATGTAGAGACGACAGTAGAGAGTAGTATGTAGAGACATCAGTAGAGAGTAGTATGTAGAGAGACAGTAGAGAGTAGTATGTAGAGAGACAGCAGTAGAGAGTAGTATGTAGAGACAGCAGTAGAGAGTAGTATGTAGAGAGACAGCAGTAGAGAGTAGTATGTAGAGACAACAGTAGAGAGTAGTATGTAGAGACGACAGCAGTAGAGAGTAGTATGTAGAGAGACAGCAGTAGAGAGTAGTATGTAGAGAGACAGCAGTAGAGAGTAGTATGTAGAGACAGCAGTAGAGAGTAGTATGTAGAGAGACAGCAGTAGAGAGTAGTATGTAGAGAGACAGCAGTAGAGAGTAGTATGTAGAGACAGCAGTAGAGAGTAGTATGTAGAGAGACAACAGTAGAGAGTAGTATGTAGAGTGACAACAGTAGAGAGTAGTATGTAGAGAGACAGTAGAGAGTAGTATGTAGAGACAACAGTAGAGAGTAGTATGTAGAGAGACAACAGTAGAGAGTAGTATGTAGAGACACAGTAGAGAGAAGTATGTAGAGACATCAGTAGAGAGTAGTATGTAGAGACATCAGTAGAGAGTAGTATGTAGAGACAAAGTAGAGAGTAGTATGTTGAGAGACAGCAGTAGAGTAGTATGTAGAGAGACAGCAGTAGAGAGGAGTAAGTAGAGAGACAACAGTAGAGAGTAGTATGTAGAGAGACAACAGTAGAGAGTAGTATGTAGAGACAACAGTAGAGAGTAGTATGTAGAGAGACAACAGTAGAGAGTAGTATGTAGAGACACAGTAGAGAGTAGTATGTAGAGACATCAGTAGAGAGTAGTATGTAGAGACGACAGTAGAGAGTAGTATGTAGAGACATCAGTAGAGAGTAGTATGTAGAGACGAAGTAGAGAGTAGTATGTAGAGAGACAGCAGTAGAGAGTAGTATGTAGAGACAACAGTAAAGAGTAGTATGTAGAGAGACAACAGTAGAGAGTAGTATGTAGAGACACAGTAGAGAGTAGTATGTAGAGACATCAGTAGAGAGTAGTATGTAGAGACGACAGTAGAGAGTAGTATGTAGAGACATCAGTAGAGAGTAGTATGTAGAGACGAAGTAGAGTGTCAGGTTCAGGACACTTTATCTTACTAAATAAACATGGTCAAGCAAAGAAACGAGACGCAGACGGCAAAATGTGTAGTTAAAAAGCTTTTGCAAAAGGGAGAGATCCGTGACAGCAACCTGCCTGCCAGCATTGCTTCCACGGAACTCTGGCAACTAGAAACTAAAAGCAAAGTCTCTTCATTGAAGCACACACACACAAAGATTTACAGTTGTTGAGTCTAAGGCATCTGGTGTTTGGTTCATGCCTACACAGAAAAAGGAGGACAGAGTGCAGATTGCCGGGGCAACCTGACCCTCTGCCTGACCTCGAAACTGAGACTATCTAAAGGATTTACAACAGAGTAGACTCTATGGCGGTGCTAACAGCTTTAAGGAAAACATAGTTGGTTAAATGTGCATATAAGATCATAAAACATAAAGCATACATGAATATACGTGAAGCAAGCTATGGATATATGATAAGCATGAAAGCAGTGATTATGATATGAATATGAAAGGCAGTGATTATGATATGAATATGAATGTATAAATTTAAGCATGCAAGATATAATATTCTAAGACACTACTACAGAGAATTGTCTAATAAGTCCCTTATAAAAACGAATTTCTCTGTCATTTCCCTCCTGTTGTACATTTAACAAACATCAGTAATTACCACTCCGGTTTGCGGTTTTCAATAATTACGTCAAAAACATGCACACACAGGATAGGATACTTGTTTACTCTTCATCAGGGAGAAGGCAAAAAACCCTTTCCGTCTGTTAGAAAGGAAAAATTCCTTCTCGACCCTCCCTTAGGAGCGGTCACCCTTTTGGCCAAGATGAGTTCAAAGGTTTATGTGTGCTTTAATACATCATTGTGTGGGCTTGGGACACATTCATCATTACTTATCAGATTTAGCAGAGAGCTGATGAAACTGGACATGTGCATAGTTGGTCAGTTGTATCAGTGTATGAAAATTATTACAAGTACTGCTACAAGGAAAGTAACAATTCTAAGCAATAATCCATACCAAGGTCCTGAAGTTAACCAGGAGAGGAAATCTCCGCTAACTACATTGTCTGCCTCAGCAGCATCTCTCAAGTGCAGTCAAATTAAGAATGGCTTGCTGAATGACACCTGCATCTTTGTCATTATCTGGGATAAAAGTGCAACACGTAGTACCAATAAGCGCACACACACCACCTTGTGATGCCGTCAACTGGTCTAACACCAGCCTATTTTGTAGGGCGATCAATCTTATAGCGGTCAATTCTTCGCATATCTTTGACAGGGCTGTTACGGTTGAATTCATGAACAGCCCTACTCGGTAACTGATTGTTTCCATTCTCAGCTCAACTTTACCCACCCCTACCCACGGGGAAAAGTGCATGCAAAACTTTCTGGCCATCTGACCACAGCTCGTGACCTTTGGGGACATCCGATCCCCATACGCTGTCATGGCGTTCAAAAGCACTACGTCTCGCACGTGGGTGGTGGCGGAGCGTTACCATGTGTGAATGATCTGCCGGTTCTAGAGCGCAACGACCCTCCCAACCCACCGGTAAATCTAGGAACATGTAGGAGCCACACAGCCAATTGACTCCTAGCTGGCCATATGTTCTCAATGCATCAGGGGCCTGGAAATAGGGCACACAAGTCTTATTACCTACAGACTTGGTGAAGTCCAATTTGCATACAGTCAATGGCGGGACCATTTGCCAATTCAGGGTCTCGTTCAACAGAGTGGGTGTTAAGGCGGAGGGTAGCGCGTGTAGGAAGATGGTGCTGGCGTCGACGGGTTTCGGGACCACCTACGGGTTGTGGGCGGAAATTGGCATACGTGTGCATACATAACAGTTTTTGTGGTTCTCAGATTTAGTTACATATTTAGCATAGCAATACCAAAGGTTCAAATCAAAGGACGAATTGTAAACCACATCATAGTCTTTCATGGCATTGTCGATGAGCACACGGTTTCCATATGAAACCTGTTGTTGTGGTCCTTTAGTCGCTGTCAGCGACACGCAGAGGACCAGTAGGACAGAACAAACCCATCCCTTTAGTTCACCCATAGCTGGAGTATAAAGTCACAGTTGGTTTCTTCTTTCTTCAGCAGACAAAGGTTTTGATACCGTCCGCCCTCCAGCCTATTCGGGGTGTGGGAATGGAATGATCTTTTTACAGTGACTTTGGTGAACCCACGTGGATCGTTCAGCAATCTTTACAGCTGTGGGCGTGGTGATGAGCACGGTGTACGGCCCCTCCCACTTTGGTGATGACCAGCACTTCCTCTTTATCACTTTCATCAGCACTTGGTCATCTGGCTGGAGTCTCCCCCACCTGGGGACAGAGGGGGAGAGATAGGCAGATTACATGCACTTTGAACAGTCCTATCTCTAAACACTTTGCACATCCACAAAAGGGCTCCTGGATCATCACTTTTCTCTGCCCAGGGGACCCCTTCCCACAAAGGTAAAATAAATGGTCTGCCGTGAACCACTTCAAAAGGTGTCAGTCCTGTCGTGTTTGGTGTAATTCTCATGTACAACTCTACTAGGGGAAGACACTCTGGCCATGGCTTTCCTGTCTGATCCATAGTTTTCTTTAGCCTGTTTTTTACTGTGCCGTTGGTCCTCTCGACCAATCCAGCACTTTGGGGGTGGTAGGAACAGTGTCTCTTCAGTTCTATGCCTAGGTGTTGTCCTAGCAATGTTACTGTTACTGTCTCATTTACAAAATGTGGGCCATTATCACTCCAAATTTTGAGAAGGAATCTACCAGGACTAAACAGTAGTATTTTTGTAAGTACAACTTCTGGTTTAGCTCTATGAAATCCATGTGCAGGATCTCGAGCGGATGTGACCCTTGTGGGCATTTCCCTCTCTTTGGTCTTACATTTCCCTGCGGATTAATTTTTTAAGTAAGAATTTAATCCCTTGAAGGTGTGAAACACCTTATGTACTGTACTCTTCCCCGCTGTTGGGACATGGCCCTTCGCCATGGCCCAAACCCAGGTACCTCATGATACAAATTTTTAGGCAAGCAGGGCTTGTCATCTTTCTGATATAGGCCATCAATACAAGTGGCACCATCTGATAGCCAAACATCTTTCTTGGTTTTGGGAGAGTTGTCTTGCATGTTTTTCAGTACTTCTGTAGGCATCGGATTCTGTGGTTCCTCTTGAACCGCTAAGAGCTCTGATCTTACAGCTGCTCTCTTAGCTTCCTCATCTGCTTTTGCATTACCTAAACTGACCGGATCCCGTCACTTAGTATGCGCTGCACACTTGCAAGTCTGCATATTCAACTGTCTTTCTCTTTCTGTATGCTCTGGCACCTCAGCTCTGAGAGTGCGTTCCTGTTCCACAGAAGGAGAGGAGCAGAGAGGGGAGGGGCTCGGGGGCGCGCTCGGCTCTGGCTGACTAGGCTGCTATCTCTGTGTATTTCCGTGACCTTCACTGTGCTTCTCTCTGACTTTATTCTACTGAGGCCAAAACTCTTTCCCTAAAATCCACAGTCTGTTCAAATGTTGTGGATGATATTAGCTCTTCTTTTAGATGAGGAAAAGCTTTTCTTTCCTCCACATTGTTCCATCTCATTTTGTTGATCAAGGCCCTAGGCGTGTCAGATAAGGTCTTGTAGCTCCTGAGTTTTTAGTGTGTCTAATGTCTAGTGTGGGGGCTCTGGACTGTACTGCGTGTTTCTGTTAAGCCAAACTCAGGAATTCGTTCGAAAGTAGAGACCTTGTTGAAACAAAACAAACAAAAATGACAAACCAAAATGACAAGAACTGAACTTCTACACTTCTTCAACTTCTAACTTCTAACTTCACAACGAACAGAGTCACAGAGTGACCCCACAGTTCCGTGCGCATAACACATGACTGCTCCTTATCTCCCGTTTGCCCTAACAGAAACCAGACCATGTTTGGAAAACACTCTAATCTTAAACAACACACTTCATCCTTCTGTTCTCTGTTTTTCAGGCTTCTAGGAGCCAGAGCTGTCCCTGTGCACCCGCCTAGTGCGTCAAAAAATATATCAAAACACATACATATAAAAAAAACAAAAATGACTGTAGCTGTCATTCAATCTTAGAAGCTAGAAATTTATCTCGTCTGTAGATTGGTTCAGGTTCTAACCTACAGTTTGGGCAAGCTGACCGTTGCATATCTCTCAAGGCGCCAGCTTTTTGTTGCCTATTTGCTCACAGTGATAAATTGCAAAGCCATAACAATACTAGCTGTCTCTAGACGCTGGAGGCCCTATTCAAGGATCTATCTTTAGGAGGCACATGTTTCAGAGGCACCTACAATGTAGAACCACTTGATAAATGAACAATTAACTAAAAGAAAATCTTGTCTATGTGATTCTCCCATTACAGGCTCTAGTTACCTGTCTTATATCTTGAATCAAGCGCCAATTAACCTTATCAGCCTTTTTTACTGGGAAAATTGGTGTATCACATGGCTAGTCGGGACACTCTCTGATTAGTCCTGCTTCTAGTAACTCTCTAATTACAGGTGCAATGTCTCTCTCTGCCTCTGGTTTGAGTGGGCATTGTCTCACCCTGGGCTGCCAGTCTGGCCTTGTTTTTGTTTTTGGGTAGCTTTTATCAGCATTAAAGGACCCCTGCTAGGTCCTGTACATCTCTCTCACTCAAACATATGGATGTAAACCATTGGTCAGTTTTGCATAGGTTGGGTGTGATAAGCACCCCCCACCCCTGTTGATATCTATACCTTTCACTGGAGGGGCTGTATGCCAACCCTGGGTCATCAACTGGCCCTTAATCATCTGCTCTTTGAACTTTGAGTGCCACTTCTCCCAAATCTTTCCATCTCATATCATATGTTTTTGCTAGTGAAACGTGTGGCACTTGACTGGAGCAATCTGGTCTAATTTTGGCACTAACACAATAGTTGTCTTTTTCAGAAATTTGACATAGTGAAATTACTGTTAACAATGCCAAACTATGATGCATGCTGTGACCTGTTGTGTGTCAGTCAATATTATATTACATGCCTAGCAAACTGCCTCCTTTAACTCTTGGAATCTTGTTGAGCAAGGCTAGCTAGCTCGAGATTTGAATCATAAGCACAGACTGACACGGACCTCTCCACATGTTCCCACTGCAGTCCGGCATTTTAAACTATTTCAACAATGTTTCTACAAATCTAGAGGCTGTTAACGTAATTGTACCTTAATCAAAAACAAATTCATATCTACACATATACAACCTCAGGTTTCCTCTGAATGTTCAGCTGTTTGTCTGTATTTGTGACCAGGTTGCTCATGCTCCCTCCATGACTAAGCACCCCAAACTTTTGACTTGTTAAAAAATAAAAAACATACTGGAAATAAAATAATTGAAAGTACAAATTCGAATTCCCATTAAAAAACAAAAAATAAACTTAGTCTTCCCATAACAGTGGCAATCCATGTACTCTGGCTCATTCTTCTTGAGCAATTTCAAATATGTATATATATGCATACATATATCTCCATATATATATACACATACACACGTACATGTACATACCCTTTTTTACTTATTTTTCTTAAATCTAACAATTTTGGAATTTGTATCAACCAACTGTTCTATATTCTTCCATTACTTTTTCCTAATTTCTCTCTCTAAGCTCTCTGACTCATTGTTTTTTCTTTTCTTTTACCAATAAGTCCATCTGTAATCTGTAGGGATCTGGTCCCAACTCAGTAATCAATGTATGTGATTCGTCAGACACCCTCATATAATTGCAATTGTAATCATGTATACATGCATTACTCCTCATAGAATTTGTTAAGAAATTTTAACACTACTCATGTTTCAAGAGGTTCTGCGTTCAGAAATTTTAACACATTGCCTCTTCCATGTGTGTAGTCTGTCTCTCAGACACAATACACACTATTTCTCACCAAACCCACTGTTTGGCTACACTTTATTCTTCAACAACACGTAGCATAATTAACCCCACTGGATCACTCCAATTTTTATCAGTCAGACCATGAAAACATCATTGCCTTAATTTAGATGTCACCAATGTGCAGATTCGATTCCCAACAGGTTCTGCTCACCTTTATTTAGGGGCCCCAGGCTCCGTTGTTTCCAGTTCTGACTGTTCCCATCCAATTTTTCAATCAATCCAACCCAATGTTCAATTTTGAGTGAATCCCCCATTTTCAGACTTGATTTATGCTTGGTTTTCGTTATATTCCAAATAAAAAGGCGCAAACAGAGAACAAGGAAAAAAAAATTGTCTCTGTAGTTTCCCTTATCTGTCTCTGTCTCTCTCTTGCCTGCCTGCTTCCTCCACATTCCTGCAGCACACA
>CM049372.1:33270163-33282663 GCA_026937815.1 Etheostoma perlongum
ACAGTTGGGTTTAGGAAAACAACAACGTTGGGTTTAGTGGGACAGTTGGGTTTAGGAAAACAACAACGAAAACGGGACAGTTGGGTTTAAGAAAACTACAATGGGACAATTGGGTTTAGGAAAACCACAACGGGACAGTTGGGTTTAGGAAAACAACGAGTGGGACAGTTGGGTTTAGGAAAACAACAACGAGCGGGACAGTTGGGTTTAAGAAAACAACAGCGGGACAGTTGAGTTTAGGAAAACCACAACGTGACAGCTGGGTTTAGGAAAACAACAACGAGCGGGACAGTTGGGTTTAGGAAAACAACAACGGGACAGTTGGGTTTAGGAAAACAACAACAGGACAGTTGGGTTTAGGAAAACAACAACGTGACAGTTGGGTTCAGGAAAAGAACAACAGGACAGTTGGGTTTAGGAAAACAACAACAGGACAGTTGGGTTTAGGAAAACAACAACAGGACAGTTGGTGACAGAGAAATTCGTTTTTTATATGTTCCCTATTAGACAATTCTCTGTAGTAGTGTCTTAGAATATTATACCTTGCATGCTTAAATTCATATTCATATCATAATCATAACTTTCATGCTTATCATATATTCATATCTTGCTTGACGTATATTCATGTATGCTTTATATTCTATATGCACATTTAACCAACTATGTTTTCCTTAAAGCACCGCCATGAAGTCTACTCTGTTGTAAATCCTTTAGATAGTCTTAGTTTCGAGGTCAGGCACTCTGCCCTCCTTTTCTCTGTGTAGATAGACTCAACAACTGTAAATCTTTGTGTGTGTGTGCTTCAATAAAAAGCCTATGCTTTTGTAACTAGGTGTCTGTTCAGCGGAAGCAACTCTGGCAGGCAGATTGCAGTCACGGATCTAGCCCTTTGCAAAAGCTTTTCAACTACACATTTTGCCGTCTGCGTCTCGTTTCTTTGCTTGACCATGTTTATTTAGTAAGATAAAGTGTCCTGAACCTGACATTTTCTGGTGCGAAACCCGGGAGTCAACAGCTGAGGAGTCCAGGACCGCGCCCGATCAAGGCCAGATGATCTGTTAACAGCCGTCCACCTCTTCGTGGGACGGGGCGGTTGGTCGGTGCCGCCCTGCATTTCCCCGGTGACGACTCCCATGGTCAAGCGGCGGACAGAGACGGTGAGTGTGGCAGTTCTGAGTTTCTCATGTAAAAAAGTGGTGCGCAGTTTTTGCTAGCTAGAATTTGTACTTTGGAGTGACAAATTGAGAGTGTTGTTGATTACGACCCGCTGTCTGGAGACTTTATTGGGGCTATTATTCTGTTCACCTGTATGCGCATGCAAAACGCTCAACGTAACGGCTGTGTGTCTTACGGTCTAGGACTTTATTGGGTGATTTTGTGCAAAACGCTTAACGTAACGGCTGTGTGTCTTACGGTCTAGCACTTTATTGAGTGATTTTGTACAAAACGCTTAACGTAACGGCTGTGTGTCTTACGGTCTAGGACTTTATTGGGTGTTTTTGTTGTGGGTGCTGGGGGCAGATAATACCGCTCAAAGCCTGGTTGTTTTTGATTAATGCTTGCCGTCTAGGGACATGGCTAAGCGTAAAACGGGAGCTATCAGTTGGTTCTGACTAGTTCCGGGACGTCCAAAGCGACACGTTTCCCCGTGCGGGGAGACCGGTGTCTAGAAGCCATCCTGATTGGGTTCAGGAGTTCGGCAGGGGTGATCACCGGCTTTTTGTTTCCCGAGACACCGTGTGTGTGTTGTCACTGCGGTGGTATAGTCGGAAGCGCTGTGTGTTCACAGCGAGGCAGTGTTTGTTTGTCTGTGTATTGTAGCAGTGCACTGTTTGCTATGTGTTTTGTGTTCTATGTTGTGTTTCAATATTACGCTATGTGTGCTGACTCATAGTGGGTAGCGGATTTGTGTTTGTTTCCCGACGCTCCGTGTGTGTTTACACAGCGGGTGTCCGTCGGAAGCGCTGGGTGTTTTTCCTGTAGCGAGTTAGTGTTTGTTTCCTGACGCTGGTCAGAAGCGCTGGGTGTTTTTCCCGTAGCGAGTTAGTGTTTGTTTAACAATTTGTTTGTTTGTTTGCTGTTTTGGTTGTGAGACAATAAGAGTGTTGCTGCACAGCGGTTTATTGTGATAACTTGTGGTTCTTTGTGAGACTTTGCTTAGGACAGGGACACAGGTTGGTGTAGAGGTGATTTGTGAAGTTTTATTGTCGCAGTGTTTTATTGTGGAAATTGTGTGATTTGAGAAATAGAGCAGGACAGATGGGTAAAAACCAAAAGTACCGCTGTACCTAGCTAAAGATGTAAAATTCATGGAAAAAACCTTCCCAGGAAGTGTGGAATTTGTGAAAGATTGGGCAAAGAAATACGGCTTTGATTGTAAATTTAGAATGACGTCTGTTACTAGTTTATTACAGCGATTGCAGGTGGAGGAGAGAGTTGCTCTTTAGGAGAAATAGAGACGGGGGATACAGGAGAGCTGTGTGCTGCATGAATGTGGAGGAAGCAGGCAGCCAAAAAGAGAGAGACAGAGACAGATAAGGGAAACTACAGAGACAACTTTTTTCCCTTGATCTCTGTTTGCGCCTTTTTATTTGGAATATAACGAAAACCAAGCATAAATCACATCTGAAAATGGGGGATTCACTCAAAATTGAACATTGGATTGGATTGATTAAAAAATTGGATGAGAACAGTCGGAACAGGAAACAACGGAGCCTGGGGCCCCTAAATAAAGGTGAGCAGAACCTGTTGGGAATCAAATCTGCACATTGGTGACATCTAAATTAAGGCAATGATGTTTCCATGGTCTGACTGATAAAAATTGGAGTGATCCAGTGGGGTTATTAATGCTACGTGTTGTTGAAGAGTAAAGAGTAGCCAAACAGTGGGTTTGGTGAGAAGTAGTGTGTATTTTGTCTGAGAGACAGACTACACACATGGAGGAGGTAATGTGTTAAAATTTCTGAACGCAGAACCTCTTAAAGCATGAGTAGTGTTAAAATTTCTTAGCAAATTCTATGAGGAGTAATGCATGTATACATGATTACAATCACAATTGTATGTGGGTGTCTGACGAACCACATACATTAATTACTGAGTTGGGACCAGATCCCTACAGATTACAGATGGACTTATTGGTAAAAGAAAAGAAAAAACAATGAGTCAGAGAGCTTAGAGAGAGAAATAGGAAAAGTAATGGAAGAATATAAAACAGTTGATTGATACCAATTCCAAAATTCTGAAAAAGACAACTATTGTGTTAGTGCCAAAATAAGACCAGATTGCTCCAGTCAAGTGCCACACGTTTCACTAGCAAAAACATATGAGATGGAAAGATTTGGGAGAAGTGGCACTCAAAGTTCAAAGAGCAGATGATTAAGGGCCAGTTGATGACCCAGGGTTGGCATACAGCCCCTCCAGTGAAACGTACAGATATCAACAGGGGTGGGGGGTGCTTACACCCAACCTATGCAAAACTGACCAATGATTTACGTCCATAGGTCTGAGTGAGAGAGATGTACAGGACCTAGCAGGGGTCCTTTAAAGTTTATGGACTAAAGGGTCTGCCTATGTAGGCCTGATAAAAGCTACCCAAAAACAAAAACAAGGCCAGACTGGCAGCCCAGGGTGAGACAATGTCCACTCAAACCAGAGGCAGAGAGAGACATTCCTGTAATTAGAGAATTAGTAGAAGCAGGACTAATCAGAGAATGTCCCGACTAGCCATGTGATGCACCAATTTTCCAGTAAAAAGGTGATACGGTTCATTGGCGCTTGATTCGAGATATAAGACAGGTAACTGAGGCCTGTAATAAGACAATCACATAGACAAGATTTTCTTTTAGTTAATTTTTCATTTATTAAGTGGATCTACATTGAAGGTGCCTCTGAAACATGTGCCATAGATCCTTGAATAGGGCCTCCAGCGTCTAGAGACAGCTAGTATTGTTATGGCTTTGCAATTTATCACTGTGAGCAAATAGGCAACAAAAAGCTGGCGCCTTGAGAGATATGCAACGGTCAGCTTGCCCAAACTGTAGGTTAATGCCTGAACCAATCTACAGACGAGATAAATTTCTAGCTTCTAAGATCGAATGACAGCTACAGTCATTTTTTGTTTTAGTTTTTTTTTTTGATATGTATGTGTTTTGATTTTTTTTTTTTTTTTTGACGCACTAGGCGGGTGTTCAGGGACAGCTCTGGCCCCTAGAAGCCTGAAAAACAGAAAACAGAAGGACGAAGTGTGTTGTTTAAGATTAGAGTGTTTTCCAAACATGGCCTGGTTTCTGTTGGGGCAAACGGGAGATAAGGAGCAGTCATGTGTTATGCACAGAACTGTGGGGTCACTCTGTGACTCTGTTCGTTGTGAAGTTAGAAGTTAGAAGTTGAAGAAGTGTAGAAGTTCAGTTCTTGTCATTTTGGTTTGTTGTTTCTTGTCATTTTGGTTTGTTGTGTTCCAACAAGGTCTCTACTTCGCAACGAATTCCTGAGTTTGGCTTAACAGAAACAAGCAGTACAGTCCAGAGCCCCCACACTAGACATTAGACACACTAAAAACTCAGATAAGCTACAAGACCTTATCTGACACGCCTAGGGCCTTGATCAACAAAATGAGATGGAACAATGTGGGGGAAAGAAAAGCTTTTCCTCACCTAAAAGAAGAGCTAATGTCATCCACAACATTTGAACAGACTGTGGATTTTAGGGAGAGATTTTTGGCCTCAGTAGAATAAAGTCAGAGAGAAACACAGTGGAGGTCACAGACATACACTGAGATAGCAGCCAGAGCCGAGCGCGGCCCCGTGCCCCTCCCCTCTCTGCTCCTCTCCTTCTGTGGAACAGGAACGCGCACTCTCAGAGCTGAGGTGCCAGAGCATACAGAAAGTCAGAGAAGGACAGTTGAATTTGCAGGCTTGCAAGTGAAGTTACTTCAGGCTATTCAATTACCACACAGATTAGCTACTTGCAAGTGTGCAGCACGTGCTAAGCGAGAAAGATCCAGTCAGCTTAGGTAATGCAAAAGCAGATGAGAAAGCTATGAGAGCAGCTGTAAGATCAGAGCTCTTAGTGGTTCAAGAGGAACCACAGAATCCGATGCCTACAGAGGTACTGAAAAACATGCAAGACAACTCTCCCAAAACCGAGAAAGATGTATGGCTGGCGGACGGTGCAACTTGTGTTGATAGCCTATATCAGAGAGATGACAAGCCCTGCTTGTCTAAAATTTGTATTTTATGGTAGCTGGGTGGGCCATGGCGAAGAGCCATGTCCCAACAGCGGGGAATGGTACAGAATAAGGTGTTTCACACCTTCAAGGGATTAAATTCTTACTTAAAAATTAATTAATCAGGGGAAATGTAAGACCAAAGAGAGGAAATGCCCACAAGGGTCACATCCGAGATCCTATACATGGATTTCATAGAGCTAAAGCAGATGCCATTACTGTAGCCAAAACACTCGCTAAAACGGTAATACCCCAGTATGGCATCCTAAGAATAATTTGGAGTGATTATGGCCCACATTTTGTAAATGAGACAGTAACAGTAACATTGCTTTGTGGGAAGGGGTCCCCTGGGCAGAGAAAAGTGATGATCAGGGGCCTTCTTAGCAGAGTGGATGTGCAAAGTGTTTAGAGATAGGACTGTTCAAAGTGCATGTAATCTGCCTATCTCTCCCTCTCTGTCTCCCCAGGTGGGGAGACCCCAGCCAGATGACCAAGTGCTGATAAAAGTGATAAAGAGGAAGTGCTGGTCATCACCAAGTGGAGGGGCCGTACACTGTGCTCATCACCACGCCCACAGCTGTAAAGATTGCTGAGCGATCCACGTGGGTTCACCAAAGTCACTGTAAAAGATCAATCCATTCCCACACCCGAATAGGCTGGAGGGCGGGCGGTATCAAAACCTTTGCCTGCTGAAGAAAGAAGAAACCAACTGAGACTTTATACTCCAGCTATGGGTGAACTAAAAGGGATGGGTTTGTTCTGTCCTACTGGTCCTCTGCGTGTCGCTGACAGCAGTAAGGGACCACAATGAAAGGTTTCGCACGGAAACCGTATGCTCATCGACGAAGCCATGAAAGACTATGATGTGGTTTACAATTCGTCCCTTTGATTTGAACATTTGGTATTGCTATGCTAAATATGTAACTAAATCTGAGAACCACAAAAACTGTTATGTATGCACACGTATGCCAATCGCCGCCCACAACCCGTAGGTTGTCCCGAAACCGTCGGCCGACGCCAGCACCATCTTCCTACACGCGCTACCCTCCGCCTTAACACCCACTCTGTTGAACGAGACCCTGAATTGGCAAATGGTCCCGCCATTGACTGTATGCAAATTGGACATCACCAAGTCTGTAGGTAATAAGACTTGTGTGCCCTATTTCAGGCCCCTGATGCATTGAGAACATATGGCCAGCTAGGAGTCAATTGGCTGTGTGGCTCCTACATGTCCCTAGATTTACCGGTGGGTTGGGGGTCATTGCGCTCTAGAACCGGCAGATCATTCACACATGGTAACGCTCCGCCACCACCCACGTGCGAGCGTAGTGCTTTGGAACGCCATGACAGCGTAGGGGGATCGGATGTCCCCAAAGGTCACGAGCTGTGGTCAGATGGCCAGAAAGTTTTGCATGCACTTTTCCCGTGGGTAGGGGTGGGTAAAGTTGAGCTGAGAATGGAAACAATCAGTTACCGAGTAGGGCTGTTCATGAATTCAACCGTAACAGCCCTGTCAAAAATATATGCGAAGAATTGACCGCTATAAGATTGATCGCCCTCAAAATAGGCTGGTGTTAGACCAGTTGGCGGCATCACAAGGTGGTGTGTGTGCGCTTATTGGTAATACGTGTTGCACTTTTATCCCAGATAATGACAAAGATGCAGGTGTCATTCAGAAAGCCATTTTAATTTGACTGCACTTGAGAGATGCTGCTGAGGCAGACAATGTAGTTAGCGGAGATTTCCTCTCCTGGTTAACTTCAGGACCTTGGTATGGATTATTGCTTAGAATTGTTACTCCCCCTTGTAGCAGTACTTGTAATAATTTTTGACCAACTATGCACATGTCCAGTTTCATCAGCTCTCTGCTAAATCTGATAAGTAATGATGAATGTGTCCCAAGCCCACACAATGATGTATTAAAGCACACATAAACCTTTGAACTCATCTTGGCCAAAAGGGTGATCGCTCCCTAAGGGAGGGTCGAGAAGGAATTTTTCCTTTCTAACAGACGGAAAGGGTTTTTGCCTTCTCCCTGATGAAGAGTAAACAAGTATCCTATCCTGTGTGTGCATGCTTTGGCGTAATTATTGAAAACCGCAACCCGGAGTCATAATTGCTGATGTTTGTTAAATGTACAACAGGAGGGAAATGACAGAGAAATTCGTTTTTTATATGTTCCCTATTAGACAATTCTCTGTAGTAGTGTCTTAGAATATTATACCTTGCATGCTTAAATTCATATTCATATCATAATCATAACTTTCATGCTTATCATATATTCATATCTTGCTTGACGTATATTCATGTATGCTTTATATTCTATATGCACATTTAACCAACTATGTTTTCCTTTAAAGCACCGCCATGAAGTCTACTCTGTTGTAAATCCTTTAGATAGTCTTAGTTTCGAGGTCAGGCACTCTGCCCTCCTTTTTCTGTGTAGATAGACTCAACAACTGTAAATCTTTGTGTGTGTGTGCTTCAATAAAAAGCCTATGCTTTTGTAACTAGGTGTCTGTTCGCGGAAGCAACTCTGGCAGGCAGATTGCAGTCACGGATCTAGCCCTTTGCAAAAAAGCTTTTCGGAAAACCATAACAGGGCAGTTGGGTTTAGAAAAAACAACAAGTTGGGGGACAGTTGGGTTAGGAAAACAACAACGGGACAGTTGGGTTTACAGTTGGAAAACAACAACGGGACAGTTGGGTTTAGAAAAAACCATAACAGGACAGTTGGGTTTAGCAAAACAACAGCAGGACAGTTGGGTTTAGGAAAACAACAACGAGCGGGACAGTTGGGTTTAGGAAAACAACAACGTGACAGTTGGATTTGGGAAAACAACAACGGGACAGTTGGGTTTAGGAAAACAACAACGTGACAGTTGGATTTGGGAAAACAACAACGTGACAGTTGGGTTAGGAAAACAACAACAGTTGGGTTTAGGCGGGACAGTTGGGTTTAGGAAAACAACAATGTGACAGTTGGGTTCAGAAAAAAGAACAACAGGACAGTTGGGTTTAGAAAAAACAAAACAACAACAGGACAGTTGGGTTTAGGAAAAAACAACGACAAGTTTGGGACAAGTGGGACAGTTGGGTTTAGGAAAACAACAACGAGCGGGACAGTTGGGTTTAAGAAAACTACAACGGGACAATTGGGTTTAGGAAAACCACAACGGGACAGTTGGGTTAAGGAAAACAACAACGAGTGGGACAGTTGGGTTTAGGAAAACAACAACGAGCGGGACAGTTGGGTTTAAGAAAACAACAGCGGGACAGTTGAGTTTAGGAAAACCACAACGTGACAGCTGGGTTTAGGAAAACAACAACGAGCGGGACAGTTGGGTTTAGGAAAACAACAACGGGACAGTTGGGTTTAGGAAAACAACAACAGGACAGTTGGGTTTAGGAAAACAACAACGTGACAGTTGGGTTCAGGAAAAGAACAACAGGACAGTTGGGTTTAGGAAAACAACAACAGGACAGTTGGGTTTAGGAAAACAACAACAGGACAGTTGGGTTTAGGAAAACAACAACAGGACAGTTGGGTTTAGAAAACAACAACAGGACAGTTGGGTTTAGGAAAACAACAACAACGGGACAGTTGGGTTTAAAAAACAACAACGGACAGTTGGGTTTAGGAAAACAACAGTTGGGTTGGGTTTAAGAAAACAACAACGGGACAATTGGGTTTAGGAAAACAACAACGGGACAGTTGGGTTTAGGAAAACAACAACGAGTGGGACAGTTGGGTTTAGGAAAACAACAACGTGACAATTGCGTTTAGGAAAACAACAACGGGACAGCTGGGTTTAGGAAAACAACAATGTGACAGTTGGGTTTAGGAAAACAACAACGGGACAGTTGGGTTTAGGAAAACAAAACGAGCGGGACAGTTGGGTTTAGGAAAACAACAACGGGACAGTAGGGTTTAGGAAAACAACAACGGGACAGTTGGGTTTAGGAAAACAACAACGGGACAGTTGGATTTGGGAAAACAATAATGGGACAGTTGGGTTTAGGAAAACAACAACGGGACAGTTGGGTTTAGGAAAATAACGGAACGCTAACTACCGTTAGTTATGGACAAACAGGACGATTGGGTTTAAGAATCGCGACACTCAGGACATGACCCCCCACTCCTGGGTGAAATGTTGTTGGACCCGTCCACCCCGTCCACCCCCCCCGACCAACCTCCCTATGCGGGTTATCGGGCTTTTATACTACATCGCTACCGTAGTCGCTCTCAATGCTGTAAAGTTTACATTAAAAAACTGAAGATTTCCCAGCCGTTACTTGCGGTGTGCCGTTGTTGTTCTTTCGGTTCCTGAGTGTTAACGATGAGACTGATGAAGGAGTGACGACGGTAACGCTGCTGACTCACCGCCGTGTCGCTCTCAACGGTGGGCGCCACGCTGTCCATCAGCTTGCTGATGACGTGGATCATCCCGTTAGATGCCAACACGTCAGACTGCAGGATTACGCTCTTCTTCCTGCTGCCATGGAGACGGATCTTAGTCTGAGAGTCCTGGAAGATAAGATAAGAGACTTCAGATACAGTATTAGGGGACCACTAAGGTCTATATAAAAGAGACTTCAGATACAGTATTAGGGGACCACTAAGGTCTATATAAAAGAGACTTCAGATACAGTATTAGGGGACCACTAAGGTCTATATAAAAGAGACTTCAGATACAGTATTAGGGGACCACTAAGGTCTATATAAAGAGACTTCAGATACAGTATTAGGGGACCGCTAAGGTCTATATAAAAGAGACTTCAGATACATTATTAGGGGACCACTAAGGTCTATATAAAAGAGACTTCAGATACAGTATTAGGGACCACTAAGGTCTATATAAAAGAGACTTCAGATACAGTATTAGGGACCACTAAGGTCTATATAAAAGAGACTTCAGATGCAGTATTAGGGACCACTAAGGTCTATATAAAAGAGACTTCAGATACAGTATTAGGGACCACTAAGGTCTATATAAAAGAGACTTCAGATACAGTATTAGGGGACCACTAAGGTCTATGTAATAACTGTCTCACCCCCTCTGATGTGTCCGTCTCGGCTGATTTTCCCGTCAGATATAGAAGACGTCCGTATTCTTCAGAGTGTCAAACGGCATCACCCCGGCAACCAGGTGCATCTTACACAGGTACTTAGCTTTAGACAAATCAGCAGTCAGAGTCTTCAGCTGAGAGACAGACAGGAAGACAGACCGAGAGAGAGCCAGACAGGCAGACAGAGAGACAGACAGGCAGACAGACAGATTTCAGCGTTAAACGTCTCCATGAGAACTTTGAGTAAACTACAGGATGAATGAAATAATCTTACTGAAGTTCCTCGGAAGCCTTTGTTGATCGGGACAAAAAGAGTGAAAGGTCCCAGATTCTGCAGTGGCCAGACCAGAGGACCTGGACACACACACACACACACACACACACACACACACACAGGGAGAGTCACACACACACACACACACACACACACACAAACACAGGTTTGGTTTATGGATGGAAGACACAGAACAAATAGTTTCAATGTAGAATGAACTATTTCCACGTAATGTGAAGCCTCAACCCTCCTCTAAAAGACAGGTAAGAGAGACAGATGGGTTAGAGAGACAGACATGTTGGAGAGACAGACAGGTTAGAGAGACAGACAGGTTAGAGAGACAGACATGTTTGAGAGACAGACAGGTTAGAGAGACAGATGAGTCAGAGAGACAGACATGTTGGAGAGACAGACAGGTCAGAGAGACAGACAGGTAAGAGAGACAGATGGGTTAGAGAGACAGACATGTTGGAGAGACAGACAGGTCGGAGAGACAGACAGGTAAAAGAGACAGACAGGTCAGAGAGACAGACAGGTCCGAGAGACAGACGGGTCAGAGAGACAGACAGGTACCGAGCAGGGTGATGGCGCTGCTCAGCTGGCCGCTCCACTGTCCTCCCGGCTCCGTGTTCAGCTCGTTCAGACGCTGGATGATGTTCCCGTAACACACCTTACCGTTACCAAGGTAACCCTGGAGACAGGTGCACCTGAGGGACGCGAGACACGTCAGAAACGTCCGTTAGGGACGTAACGATGGCGACCTCAACTTTCTAAATAAGCACCATGACAACAGGACGGAGCGAAAAATTACAAAAAAGGGAAAAGGTGAAACATCAAAAACGTCGTCGAAGAAGACAAAAACTTGTTAAAAAGTGACAAAAACATTGGAAAGAAGTGAAAAGAAACAAAGTAAAAGTGACAAAAATAGCAGAAATTGACCAAAAAGTGAAAAAAGAAAGTTAAAATCATCAAAAAAAGCAACAACAAAAAATGACCAAAAAAACGACAAAAAATGTCGCCATAGGTGACAAAAAAGTGTTAAAAAAACTGACAGGACAGATTAAGAGGACAAGACAGAGACAGGGACTGACTGGACAGATTAAGAGGACAAGACAGAGACAGGGACTGACAGGACAGATTAAGAGGACAAGACAGAGACAGGGACTGACTGGACTTGACCCAGGCCCATGCCGTCCAGGCTGCAGTTCGGGCGTTCCTGTGGCAGGAGTCTGGTCGTCATGTCCTTCAGGCTGCAGCCGCCGTCCCCCAGACGCTCAAAACCAGGGGAGACACTCACAGTGAGACTGGAGACACAGACAGGGACACACGGGTTGGGACACCAGTGGGAGACAGACAGGGACTGTCCTTTAACCAGGTTCATGTCATGTCGGGTCCCATAGGCCCTGTATTGGGGGGGTCCTCAGAAAAGTCAATCAGGGTTATGGTCATGTCGGGTCCCAGGGGTCCTTCAGGGAAAGTCATGTCCCGGGGTCAAGTCATGTCCGGGTACTTCAGGGAAAGTCAAGTCCCGGGTCCTTCAGGGTAAGTCAAGTCATGTCCCGGGTCCTTCAGGGAAAAGTCATGTCTCGGATCCTTCAGGGTAAGTCATGTCTCGGGTCCTTTAGGGTAAGTCATGTCTCGGGTCCTTCAGGGTCCTTCAGGGTCATGTCTCGGGTCCTTCAGGGTAAGTCATGTCCCGGGTCCTTTCTGGGTCCTTCAATACAGTCATGTCCCGGGTCCTTCAGGGTAAGTCATGTCCCGGGTCCTTCTGGGTAAGTCATGGCCCGGGTCCTTCACAGCACACTCAGGGAACTCTGAGAGACAGGGGACAGACACACTCAGGTAACTCTGAGAGACAGGGGACAGACACACACTCAGGTAACTCTGAGACACGGAGGACAGACACACTCATATGAGACACGGGGGACAGAC
>CM049372.1:33292663-33297663 GCA_026937815.1 Etheostoma perlongum
TTTGCTATCTGACGTTGACTTACATAGCTGCTATCTAACGTTACGATAAAGTTACGATAATCATGATGTCACAGTTCTCTGAGTTAGACAGCTGCTATCTAACGTTACGATAAAGTTATGATAAAGTTACAATAATCATGATGTCACAGTTCTCTGAGTTAGACAGCTGCTATCTGACGTTACGATAAAGTTACGATAAAGTTACGATAAAGTTACAATAATCATGATGTCACAGTTCTCTGAGTTAGACAGCTGCTATCTGACGTTACGATAAAGTTACAATAACGTTACGATAATCATGATGTCACAGTTCTCTGAGTTAGACAGCTGCTATCTGACGTTACGATAAAGTTACGATAATCATGATAATCATGATGTCACAGTTCTGAGTAGACAGCTGCTATCTGACGTTACGATAAAGTTACGAAAATAATCATGATGTCACAGTTCTCTGACTTAGACAGCTGCTATCTGACGTTAAAGTACGATGATAATCATGATGTCAAGTTCTCTGATAAAGTTACTATCTAAGTTACGATAAAGTTACGATAATAATCATGTCACAGTTCTCTGAGTTAGACAGCTGCTATCTGACGTTATGATAAACTTACGATAAAGTTACGATAATCATGATGTCACAGTTCTCTGACTTAGACAGCTGCTATGTGACGTTACGATAAAGTAATGATAAAGTTACAATAAGTTACGATAAAGTTACGATAATAATCATGTCACAGTTCTCTGAGTTAGACAGCTGCTATCTGACGTTACGATAAAGTTACGATAAAGTTACGATAATCATGATGTCACAGTTCTCTGAGTTAGACAGCTGCTATCTGACGTTACGATAAAGTTACGATAAAGTTACGATAATCATGATGTCACAGTTCTCTGACTTACATAGCTGCTATCTGACGTTACGATAAAGTTACGATAATCATGATGTCACAGTTCTCTGAGTTAGACAGCTGCTATCTAACGTTACGATAAAGTTATGATAAAGTTACAATAATCATGATGTCACAGTTCTCTGAGTTAGACAGCTGCTATCTGACGTTACGATAAAGTTACGATAAAGTTACAATAATCATGATGTCACAGTTCTCTGAGTCAGACAGCTGCTATCTGACGTTACGATAAAGTTACAATAACGTTACGATAATCATGATGTCACAGTTCTCTGAGTTAGACAGCTGCTATCTGACGGTACGATAAAGTTACGATAATCATGATAACATAGTTCTCTGAGTAAGACAGCTGCTATCTGACGTTACAATAAAGTTACGATAATCATGATGTCACAGTTCTCTGAGTTAGACAGCTGCTATCTGACGTTACGATAACGTTACGATAACGTTACGATAATCATTATGTCACAGTTCTCTGAGTTAGACAGTTGCTATCTGACGTTATGATAAACTTACGATAAAGTTACGATAATCATGATGTCACAGTTCTCTGACTTAGACAGCTGCTATGTGACGTTACGATAAAGTAATGATAAAGTTACAATAAGTTACGATAAAGTTACGATAATAATCATGTCACAGTTCTCTGAGTTAGACAGCTGCTATCTGACGTTACGATAAAGTTACGATAAAGTTACGATAATCATGATGTCACAGTTCTCTGAGTTAGACAGCTGCTATCTGACGTTACGATAAAGTTACGATAAAGTTACGATAATCATGATGTCACAGTTCTCTGACTTACACAGCTGCTATCTGACGTTACGATAAAGTTACGATAATCATGATGTCACAGTTCTCTGAGTTAGACAGCTGCTATCTAACGTTACGATAAAGTTATGATAAAGTTACAATAATCATGATGTCACAGTTCTCTGAGTTAGACAGCTGCTATCTGACGTTACGATAAAGTTACGATAAAGTTACGATAAAGTTACAATAATCATGATGTCAAAGTTCTCTGAGTCAGACAGCTGCTATCTGACGTTACGATAAAGTTACAATAACGTTACGATAATCATGATGTCACAGTTCTCTGAGTTAGACAGCTGCTATCTGACGTTACGATAAATACGATAGCATACGATAATCATGATGTCACAGTTCTCTGAGTTAGACAGCTGCTATCTGCGTTACGATAAAGTTACGATAAAGTTACGATAATCATGATGTCACAGTTCTCTGACTTAGACAGCTGCTATCTGACGTTACGATAAAGTTACGATAAAGTAAATGATAAAGCGATAACGATAAGTTCTCTGTTAGACATGCTATCTGCGTTACGATAAAGTTACGATAAAGTTACATACGATAATCATGTCACAGTTCTCTGAGTTAGACAGCTGCTATCTGACGTTACGATAAAGTACGACGATAATCATGATGTCACAGTTCTCTGAGTTAGACAGCTGCTATCTGACTGATAAAATTACGATAAAGATAAAGTTACGATAATCATGATGTCACAGTTCTCTGAGTTAGAAGCTGCTATCTGACGTTACGATAAAGTTACGATAAAGTTACGATAATCATGATGTCACAGTTCTCTGAGTTAGACAGCTGCTATCTGACGTTGCGATAAATACGATAAAGTTACGATAAATGATTCACAGTTCTCTGAGTTAATCACGTTACGATAAAGTTACGATAAAGTTACGATAATCATGATGTCACAGTTCTCTGAGTTAGACAGCTGCTATCTGACGTTACGATAAAGTTACGATAACGTTACGATAATCATGATGTCACAGTTCTCTGAGTTAGACAGTTGCTATCTGACGTTATGATAAACTTACGATAAAGTTACGATAATCATGATGTCACAGTTCTCTGACTTAGACAGCTGCTATCTGACGTTACGATAAAGTAATGATAAAGTTACGATAATCATGATGTCACAGTTCTCTGAGTTAGACAGCTGCTATCTGACGTTACGATAAAGTTACGATAAAGTTACGATAATCATGATGTCACAGTTCTCTGAGTTAGACAGCTGCTATCTGACGTTACGATAAAGTTACGATAAAAGTTACGATAATCATGATGTCACAGTTCTCTCAGTTAGACAGCTGCTATCTGACGTTACGATAAAAGTTACGATATAAAGTTACGATAATCATGATGTCACAGTTCTCTGAGTTAGACAGCTGCTATCTGACGTTACGATAAAGTTACGATAATCATGATGTCACAGTTCTCTGAGTTAGACAGCTGCTATCTGACGTTACGATAAAGTTACGATAAAGTTACGATAATCATGATGTCACAGTTCTCTGAGTTAGACAGCTGCTATCTGACGTTATGATAAAGTTACGATAAAGTTACGATAATCATGATGTCACAGTTCTCTGACTTAGACAGCTGCTATCTGGCGTTACGATAAAGTTACGATAATTATGATGTCATGATGTCACAGTTCTCTGAGTTAGACAGCTGCTATCTGACGTTACAATAAAGTTACGATAAAGTTACGATAATCATGATGTCACAGTTTCTCTGAAAGACAGCTGCTATCTGACGTTACGATAAAGTTACGATAATCATGATGTCACAGTTCTCTGAGTTAGACAGCTGCTATCTGACGTTACGATAAAGTTACGATAAAGTTACGATAATCATGATGTCACAGTTCTCTGAGTTAGACAGCTGCTATCTGACGTTATATATAAAGTTACGATAAAGTTACGATAATCATGATGTCACAGTTCTCTGAGTTAGACAGCTGCTATCTGACGTTACGATAAAGTTATGATAAAAGTTACGATAATCATCATGTCACAGTTCTCTGAGTTAGACAGCTGCTATCTGACGTTACGATAAAGTTACGATAAAGTTACGATAATCATGATGTCACAATTCTCTGAGTTAGACAGCTGCTATCTGACGTTACGATAAATTTATGATAAAGTTACGATAATCATGATGTCACAGTTCGCTGAGTTAGACAGCTGCTATCTGACGTTACGATAAAAAGTTCGATAAATGATTACGATAAAGTTACAATAATCATGATGTCACAGTTCTCTGAGTTAGACAGCTGCTATCTGACGTTACAATAAAGTTACGATAAAGTTACGATAAGTTAAAATAATAACAGAAGTTGTTTTATCGCAGCTTTGAGCGTGATATTTTAAGTTAACACTAGAACAGCCATGACAGTGATTTAAACACGTGTGTGTGCGTAATAACTTTGTTGGATAAAAACATCCGATCCTGACTGTTCCTATAAGATATTTTCATTTAAAATTGTTTTACACTCAAATAAAATCTTAATGATTTTAGGAAAAGATGAAATACAATTGTGTTTCTCCGTGAGGAATATTCTGCTTTCACACACACACACACACACACACACAGAGACAGTATATATATATATATATACACACTGTGTTGCGTTGAATGAATTTCCATACTCTCAGATATGAATGTAGCCTGTGATATAATTATGGTTTATTGCGCCATGATTGAATTTTTGAAACATGTGAACTACTCCAGTGAATGATTAAACTCGTTAAATGTCCATTTAGTCGTTATTTCTGATGTTTTTCTAAATATATCCCGACGCAACACATGCATTAATTCTGAAAATAGGTAAATATCATGAGAGATTAGAGAGAGTGTGTGTGTGTGTGTGTCTGTCTGTGTGTGTGTGTGTGTGTCTTTGTGTGTGTTTGCGTGTGTGCGTGTGTGTGTGTGCTCACTGCAGCTCTAGTGTCAGATCTCAGATTATTTGAGGATCTGAGAATCAGGGATCATGTGATCTGATAAAAGAAGAGATTGTACCTGTTGTGATGCAGCAGAGATCTTCATCATCATCATCATCATCATCATCATCAGAGAGCCAGACGGCAGCTTCAGACTCACACTCGACTCCATGACTTCTGATCTCTCTCTCTGCTGAAAAGGAGGAGAGATCCTCCTTTTCATCTCTCTTTCTCTCTCTCTCCCCTCCTCTTCAACTTCCTCTCTCTCTCTCTCTCTCTCTCTCTCTCTTCCTGTGTCTCTCCCTCCTCTTCCTCTCTCTCTGTCTTC
>CM049372.1:33300163-33307663 GCA_026937815.1 Etheostoma perlongum
CATCAAACACAACAAAGGCTGTCAGTTGAATGGTGTTTTGAGCTAACGTTAGCATAGCATCAACCATAGCTAGCTACAACGTTCCTGAAATAATTTCCATCTTCTGTTATTGTTTGTAATGAGAAAACTTTATTATTTCATAGATTTCACTAATCTCAGTATGACGGTTATGTCGTAAACCGGTTAAATCTGAGCATGCTCGACTCAAATAACCCTGGAGGATGAGAGCCCTAAAGGAGATAAAAAGCGTGTTATATGACGATAAAGGAGACAAACAAGCGTGTTATATGACGCTAAAGGAGACAACCAAGCGTGTTATATGACGCTAAAGGAGACAACAAAGGTGTTATATGACGCTAAAGGAGACAACCAAGCGTGTTATATGAGCTAAAGGAGACAACCAAGCGTGTTATATGACGCTAAAGGAGACAACCAAGCGTGTTATATGACGCTAAAGGAGACAACCAAGCGTGTTATGTTAAAGGAGACAACCAAGCGTGTGTATATATAAAGCTAAAGGAGACAACCAAGCGTGTTATATGACGCTAAAGGAGACAACCAAGCGTGTGTTATATGACGCTAAAGGAGACAACCAAGCGTGTTATATGACGCTAAAGGAGACAACCAAGCGTGTTATATGACGCTAAAGGAGACAACCAAGCGTGTTATATGACGCTAAAGGAGACAACAAGCGTGTTATATGACGCTAAAGGAGACATACCAAGCGTGCGTGTTATATAACGCTAAAGGAGACAACCAAGCGTGTTATGACGCTAAAGGAGACAAAAGGTGTTATAGACGCCAGAGTGTTATATGACGCTAAAGGAGACAACCAAGCGTGTTATATGACGCTAAAGGAGACAACCAAGCGTGTTATATGACCGCTAAAGGAGACAACCAAGCGTGTTGTTATATGACGCTAAAGGAGATGACCAACAACCAAGCGTGTTATATGACGCTAAAGGAGACGACCAAGCGTGTTATATGACGCTAAAGGAGACAACGTGTTATATGACGCTAAAGGAGCGACCAAGCGTGTTATATGGCTAAAGGAGACAACCAAGCATGTTATATGACGCTAAAGGAGACAACCAAGCGTGTTATATGACGCTAAAGGAGACAACCAAGCGTGTTATATGACGCTAAAGGAGACAACCAAGCGTGTTATATGACGCTAAAGGAGACAACCAAGCGTGTTATATGACGCTAAAGGAGACAACCAAGCGTGTGTTATATGACGCTAAAGGAGACAACCAAGCGTGTTATATGACGCTAAAGGAGACAACCAAGCGTGTTATATGACGCTAAAGGAGACAACCAAGCATGTTATATGACGCTAAAGGAGACAACCAAGCGTGTTATATGACGCTAAAAGGAGACAACCTGTGTTATATGACGCTAAAGGAGACAACCAAGCGTGTTATATGACGCTAAAGGAGACAACCAATGACGCTAAAGGAGACAACCAAGTTATATGACGCTAAAGGAGACAACCAAGCATGTTATATGACGCTAAAGGAGACAACCAAGCGTGTTATATGCGCTAAAGGAGACAACCAAGCATGTTATATGACGCTAAAGGAGACAACCAAGCATGTTATAAGACGCTAAAGGAGACAACCAAGCATGTTATAAGACGCTAAAGGAGACAACCAAGCATGTTATATGACGCTAAACAGACAAAGGCACCTGACCGACAGACAGAGACAGACTGAGCAAGTTATAGGGACGTATGGAGAGAGAGACAGACTGAGACAGACAGACAGACTGACTGAGGGCGATGGGGGAGGACATATGACAGACTGAGAGATGGAGAGAGAGCAGAGAGCAGGGGGAGAGAGAGGGTGGAGGTCTGATTGGCCGTCAGCCGTTAAAAGGAGCAGTCGACTGAAGTTGTTGTTGTTGTCGTCATCATCAGGCTCCGTCTACACCGCTACGCTTCAGCCTGAAGACTAACATCTGTTGCTGTTGTCTCGTGTCCACATTCAGTCTGAAGACTAACATCTGTTGCCGTTAATGTCTCGTGTCCACATTCAGTCTGAAGACTAACATCTGTTGCTGTTAATGTCCCGTGTCCACATTCAGTCTGAAGACTAACATCTGTTGCCGTTAATGTCTCGTGTCCACATTCAGTCTGAAGACTAACATCTGTTGTTGTTAATGTCTCGTGTCCACATTCAGTCTGAAGACTAACATCTGTTGCTGTTAATGTCCCATGTCCACATTCAGTCTGAAGACTAACATCTGTTGCTGTTAATGTCTCGTGTCCACATTCAGTCTGAAGACCAACGTCTGTTGCCGTTAATGTCTCGTGTCCACATTCAGTCTGAAGATTAACATCTGTTGCCATTAATGTCTCGTGTCCACATCAGTCTAATGTCGTGTAACATCTGGCTGTTAATGTCTCGTGTCCACATTCAGTCTGAAGACTAACATCTGTTGCTGTTAATATCTCGTGTCCACATTCAGTCTGAAGACTAACATCTGTTGCTGTTAATGTCCCGTGTCCACATTCAGTCTGAAGACCAACGTCTGTTGCCGTTAATGTCTCGTGTCCACATTCAGTCTGAAGACTAACGTCTGTTGCCGTTAATGTCCCGTTTCCACATTCAGTCTGAAGACTAACATCTGTTGCCGTTAATGTCTCGTGTCCACATTCAGTCTGAAGACTAACATCTGTTGCCGTTAATGTCCCGTGTCCACATTCAGTCTGAAGACTAACATCTGTTGCCGTTAATGTCCCGTGTCCACATTCAGTCTGAAGACTAACATCTGTTGCCGTTAATGTCTCGTGTCCACATTCAGTCTGAAGACTAACATCTGTTGCTGTTAATGTCCCGTGTCCACATTCAGTCTGAAGACTAACATCTGTTGCTGTTGTCTCGTGTCCACATTCAGTCTGAAGACAAACATCTGTTGCCGTTAATGTCTCGCGTCCACATTCAGTCTGAAGACTAACATCTGTTGCTGTTAATGTCCCGTGTCCACATTCAGTCTGAAGACTAACATCTGTTGCTGTTGTCTCGTGTCCACATTCAGTCTGAAGACAAACATCTGTTGCCGTTAATGTCTCAGTCATTCAGCCTGAAGACTAACATCTGTTGCTGTTAATGTCTCGTGTCCAAATTCAGTCTGAAGACTAACATCTGTTGCTGTTAATGTCTCGCATCTACATTCAGTCTGAAGACTAACATCTGTTGCCGTTAATGTCTTGTGTCCACATTCAGTCTGAAGACTAACATCTGTTGCTGTTAATGTCTCGTGTCCACATTCAGTCTGAAGACAAACATCTGTTGCTGTTAATGTCTCGCGTCCACATTCAGTCTGAAGACTAACATCTGTTGCCGTTAATGTCTTGTGTCCACATTCAGTCTGAAGACTAACATCTGTTGCCGTTAATGTCTTGTGTCCACATTCAGTCTGAAGACAAACATCTGTTGCCGTTAATGTCCCGTGTCCACATTCAGTCTGAAGACTAACATCTGTTGCTGTTAATGTCTCGTGTCCACATTCAGTCTGAAGACTAACATCTGTTGCCGTTAATGTCCCGTGTCCACATTCAGTCTGAAGACTAACATCTGTTGCCGTTAATGTCCCGTGTCCACATCCAGTCTGAAGACTAAGACCTGTTGCATAGATCCAGAGGTCCGGACATCTCCGCCTCTGCAGACCGCTGCAGGCTGGTACGGGACGCCCGGCCCTGATGGTGCGTGTGTTGTCATGGACATGCGGGACCACTTCATCCAGACTGGAAGCGCGTTCACATGCGAATGTCACAGTGGACGTACGAGTCCGTCTCCAGCTGTGTCTGCTTGGCATACTCTGGGTGACGGACGGCCAATTTAACCCTTTATTTAAACATAAAAACATAAAAAATCTGCGTTTTAAACCCACCAGACTCCATGTAAATAATCAGTACTTTAAGCATCGTAAAACACGCTTCATTCAAAGGCAACAGAAATAAAATGAAATTATAAAAAGCCGTTTTGGGACGTCTTTCCACTTTTCCAACCATCACAACTCTAGTTTTGCTTGAAATAAACACATATTTTACAGATTTACATGTGAGAGTCTGCTGGCTCTATTCACGCTAAAAGTGATACTTTTTTAAATGGAGTCTGGTGGGTTTAGAGCTACTGACCTCAGAGCTGTTTCTGGTTACACAGAAAGGTCTAAAAGAGGTTTTAAAGGTCCATCTCTGTAGGGATCCATCCTATAATGTTAGACACTTCTAATAATAATAATAATAATGATGATAATCTGAGACGGTCTGAGGCAAAACGAGCAAGAGGAATGTTAGACTAGGAGAAGAAATCATCACATAATCCAAACAAATGCTGACCGGTCAGTCTGTTGACCGGCGTGAGCTCAACATTTCACCCGGTAAATGAGAGGGAGGAATCGCCAGAGCAGGGGGAATGAGAGGGGGAACGCCAGGGGAAATGAGAGGGGAAACACCAGAGCAGGGGAATGAGAGGGGAAACACCAGAGCAGGGGGAATGAGAGGGGAAACACCAGAGCAGGGGGAATGAGAGGGAGAACACCAAGCAGAGGGGGAATGAGAGGGGAAACACCAGAGAGGGGGAATGGGGGAATGAAACACCAGAGCAGGGGAATGAGAGGGGGAACACCAGAGCAGGGGGAATGAGAGGGGGAAACACCAGAGCAGGGGGAATGAGAGGGGGAAACACCAGAGCAGGGGGAATGAGGGGGAAACACCAGAGCAGGGGGAATGAGAGGGGGAAACACCAGAGCAGGGGGAATGAGAGGGGGAAACACCAGAGCAGGGGGAATGAGAGGGGGAAACACCAGAGCAGGGGGAATGAGAGGGGGAAACACCAGAGCAGGGGGAATGAGAGGGGGAAACACCAGAGCAGGGGGAATGAGAGGGGGAAACACCAGAGCAGGGGGAATGAGGGGGAAACACCAGAGCAGGGGGAATGAGAGGGGGAACACCAGAGCAGGGGGAATGAGAGGGGAAACACCAGAGCAGGGGGTATGAGAGTCTAAAGGAGCCTATAAGATGCTAACAAGAGACTTCTGTAACGTCAACACAGTAAAAATGGACCTACTTAACCAAGTTGGTTCACTGCTATCTTAGCTACAAGTTAGCATCAAACACATAAAAGGCTGTCAGTTGAATGGTGTTTTGAGCTAACATTAGCATAGCATCAACCATAGATAGCTACAACGTTTCTGAAATAATTTCCATCTTCTGTTATTGGTCATAATGAGAAAACTTTATTATTTCATAAATTTCAGTATGACACGTTAACAACTGTTTACCTCTGTACATCTCAAACCTGCACTCGACTCACATCGGGCAGTGACACGCGTTCCCAGTCTGTTTGTACTTTGTAAAAAATTAAAAATACAATTTTATCCAAAAAAAACGTTTAAATTCAGTTGTGTTTCTTTGCGTTTACGTCCCTCTGAACCGAAGGGATCGTTTACGTTCTTGAATGAAACCTCGAGAGTAAAAGATCTGCATCGTGATTCTTGGATTTCTTGGTTTTGGACACACACACACACACACACACACACACACACACAAACACACACATGCACGCATGCACGCACACACACAAATATGCACACACACACACAAACACACACACACGCACACACACACACACACACACACACACAGACACACACACACACACACGCACACACACGCACACACACAGTGTATAGTATATCAGACATTAAAGGTGATTCTTTGGTTTCTTGTTTCCATTCAGTTTGCAGAACGATGACCCTTCAGGGTCTGTGAGCGACCGCGGCTGCCGGTCGGCATGGAAACGCGTCCGGCGGCTCAGCCGTCGTGCAGCAGGTCGTACGATCCTCCGCTCACCACCTCGTGCTCGTCCTCGGCCTGCAGACACGTGAAGTCGTGTTTATTTAAACGGGGACAATGCACAATATAACATGAGCCTTGTATAAGAACAGAATGTAGATCTACACAATACACAAAACTACTACACAAGACATCACAATACACACATTTACTATCACATTCACTCCTAATTTACAATAATAGAAGTATCATGGTGTGATCTATCGTTGTATGTGTGCTGCATTCTACCACTAGGCGGCACTGTTGTAATGTAACCCAACAGGACAGATGTTCAGCATCAGTCCGCGTCCACTAAAAGTTCTGTTGTTGTTTCTGACAGACTGTCTGACAACATTATGGGATGGATCCCTACAGAGATAGACCTCTTAGTTAAAGAGGAAGATCCAGTTTATTTTGGAGTCTGGTTATTTACATAAAAGGAGTGATTATTTACATGGAGTGTGGTGGAGATATGCTGCTCTATACACGCTAAAAGTAGTGATTATTAACATGGAGTGTGGTGGAGATATGCTGCTCTATACACGCTAAAAGTAGTGATTATTTACATGGAGTCTGGTGGAGATATGCTGCTCTATACACGCTAAAAGTAGTGATTATTTACATGGAGTCTGGTGGAGATATGCTGCTCTATACACGCTAAAAGTAGTGATTATTTACATGGAGTCTGGTGGAGATATGCTCTATACACTCTAAAAGTAGTGATTATTTACATGGAGTCTGGTGGAGATATGCTGCTCTAAAAGTAAAAGTGATTATTTACATGGAGTCTGGTGGAGATATGCTGCTCTATACACGCTAAAAGTAGTGATTATTTACATGGAGTCTGGTGGAGATATGCTGCTCTATACACGCTAAAAGTAGTGATTATTTACATGGAGTCTGGTGGAGATATGCTGCTCTATACACACTAAAAGTAGTGATTATTTACATGGAGTCTGGTGGAGATATGCTGCTCTATACACGCTAAAAGTTGTGATTATTTACATGGAGTCTGGTGGAGAGATAGCATGACGCAGCTGCTGACTCACCGTCACACCAGAAGTGTTGGGTGAATCAGCGGTTTCATAAACCGGGTTGCAGATGCTGCGACCGTCGTCTGCAGCTGGAGCTTCTTCTTCTTCTTCAGCTTCCTCTTCCTGTCAGAGGAAAAACATTTGATATATTTACAAAAAAAATTAAAATATCATTTGACAATTTTATTACTGAGCTCCAGACATTTTAATTAAGAACAACCAAGAGAAGGTTCCTTTATATTCATTTATTCATTTTAGAATAAAATATAAAGTGAGTTACACACACACACACGAGTATGTTGTTATTAATTTTGAATTATATTCATTTATTCTTTTCAGAGTAAAAGTAAAATTTAAAGTGAGAATTTCAAAATAAAGACGCATCTTCTTACAGAGGACGAAACATATGTTTCTTATTTTCTTCCAGTTATTCTAATCCAGATCAATGTGTCGGACTGGACCGGACTAAACCGGACTGGACCGGACTGAACCGGACTGGACCGGACTGAACCGGACTGAACCGAATGACAGACTGAACCGGACTGACAGACTGAACGGACTGACAGACCGACTGAACCTGAACCGGACTGAAAGACTGAACCGGACTGAACCGGACTGAACCGGACT
>CM049372.1:33312663-33321163 GCA_026937815.1 Etheostoma perlongum
AACATGAGGACAACATGAGGACAACAAAAACGACAATAAAAACATCAAAAACATCAGAAGGAAAACGTCACAAATGTGGAAAAAATGTCAAAAACATCAGAAAAAAGAAAACAAATGTTGGAAAAAACGTTAAGATTGGGGCAACATGGTGGACGGATGATAACACACGGGTTAATGGAAGACTAACATGTATCTACAACATTTATCAACTTGAGGGTTACACAAGTCCAGTGTAAAATATAAATAAAAAGTATATACACTGAATGACAAATGTATAATATTATTAATTATTAAGGGGGCAACTAGAAGATTAATAAAGTTCCAAATGTTGGGATTAACAAAGTTATCCAAACTGACTGAACACAAACTGAAGGTCTGATCCAGATTGAAACCATGAGTTGGGGGTCCAACATGAGGATCATCCTGATCCTGATTGAAACCAGGGATTGATGGGATCTGATCCTGATTGAAACCAGGATTGAGTCTGGGATCTGATCCTGATTGAAACCAGGATTGAGTCTGGGATCTGATCCTGATTGAAACCAGGATTGGAGTCTGGGATCTGATCCTGATTGAAACCAGGATTGGAGTCTGGGATCTGATCCTGATTGAAACCAGGATTGGAGTCTGGGATCTGATCCTGATTGAAACCAGGATTGGAGTCTGGGATCTGATCTGGTTTCAGATTTCTTCTTTATCTTTTGAAGGACCCATTCCCGAGATTTGATCCAATCCGATCAGCACTACTGTCCCTGTGTGATCACGGATCCGCATCTTAGAGACCCCAACCCCTCACGCATTCATCCAGACAGCGTGCTGTGTTACCAATGACTCACTGTGAGGAAGTTGGAGAACCTGGGTGTGGACTGGAGGACCTGCAGCAGGTTCCCCGTGCAGCTGAATCCGTCTCCGATGAAACCGGGTCGACACTCACAGTTAACCTCTGGAACAAAGACACACAACTTAAAAATAAAGAGTCACGCCCCGATGGGAGGAGAGGCGACAGGTAGCATAGATGCTAACGAGAGATGCTAACGAGAGACTTCTGTAACATCAACACAGTAAAAATGGACCTACTTAACCAAGTTGGTTCACTGCTAGCTTAGCTACAAGTTAGCATCAAACACAACAAAGGCTGTCAGTTGAATGGTGTTTTGAGCTAACGTTAGCATAGCATCAACCATAGATAGCTACAACGTTTCTGAAATAATTTCCATCTTCTGTTATTGGTCGTAATGAGAAAACTTTATTATTTCATGGATTTCACTATTTCAGTATGACGGTTATGTCAAAAACTGTTTAAATCTGAGCATGCGCGACTCACATCTGCACTCGACCCACATCGGGCAGTGACCGGCGCCCGGGTACCTCAGCAGGTAGAGCGGGCGCCCATATATAGAGGTCTACTCCTCGACGCAGAGGGCCCAGGTTCGACTCCGACCTGCGGCCCTTTGCTGCATGTCATTGCCCCCCCTCCCCCTCCCCTTTCATGTCTTCTGCTGTCCTGTCAAAATAAAGACTAAAAAAGTCCCAAAAAAAGTCTCTCACCCTTCATCCTGAAGCAGAAGGCGTCGAAGACCTCGCCCTCTTTGCGGACGCCGTAGTCTACGATGCCGACGTGTCCAAAGCCGCAGTTTGGGTTGGAGTAGGTGGTGGGGTACGCCACGCGGGCTCCGTCCAACCAGCCGGCAGAACACATGTTCAGCCCGCCCTGCAGACAAGCACAGGACCAATCACAGAGCTCAAACCTCATGCTGTCCTCGGGTCAACTTTGACCCGCTTTCAACAAAATCTGAAAATATGTGATGTCAAAAATGTCAAAAATATATAAAAAATATGACAAAATGTTGGGAAAAGCAACAAAAACAATGAAAAAAAACAGTCAAGAACACCAGAAGAAAACAACAAAAACTTTGGTAAAAGGGTCCAAAACATTGAAAAAGTGAAAAATACTAAAAGATAAAATAAAAAATATCAGCTAAAGCGACATGAATATTGAAAAAAAATACTGTTGGAAAAAATGTTCAAAATATTGAAACAGTGACAAAACATCAGAAAAAACGACAAAAAGTCAGATAAAGTGACATTAATTTTGAAATAAGGGACCAAAACAACACAAACACAAACGTGGGAAAAAGCAGCTAAAACATTGAGATAGGGACAACAAAAGTGTTTTGAGAGAGATATATCTTATATAATAATATATATAATAATATATAATAATATATAATAATATACAGTATATATCTCTTTTATATATATATATATATATATATACATATATATATATATGTTGTGAAATACATGTTTTGATAAATTGCAGATTTCCGCACAAAATAACGGGGGTCGCATGATTTCATAATCCTGCGTTTGCGTTGCAAAAAGTCACAAAGTCTCAGCAGGAAGGAAAAGTGTTGCGTTGACTTCACAAGAGCAGCTGTTTTCCCCGTTGCCATGGGACGCGTCAGGAAGCGATGTCATTACCCACGAGACACACACGGTCTCTTTGTCATCAAAACGCAGTTTCATCGCGTAAAATTAGTAATTTTTCATCCAATCACTTCACCCGGGACTAGTTGACATATGGAAGACTGTTAGTGCGTCCCTCCACCCTAAGGCTGCTGGGAAAGAAGATATCTGAGACCACGTTAAGACAAACATGAGTGCGTGATGCGTCCACTGACCTGCTGAGCGTAGGAAAGCTGGTTATGCGTCGCGGCGGGCTCCCTCTGCAGCGCACGCCCGCTGAGCCGCAGAGAAGTTCAGTTTGTACTGACCGTCCCCGGAACGCAGGTGGAACACCCCGAGCGTCGCATCTACACACACACACACACACACACACACACACACACACACACACACACACACACACACACACACACAGACACACACACACACACACACGCACACACACACACACACACACACACACACACACACACACACACACACACACACACACACACACACACACACACACACAGACACACACAGACGCACACGCGCACACACACACACACAGCGCACACGCAGACGCGCACACACACGCACACACACACACACACACACACACACACACACACACACACACAGACACACAGACAGACGCACACACACACACACACACAGACGCACACACACACACACACACACAGACACACACACAGACACACACACACACACACACAGACGACACACACACACACACACACGCACACACACACACAGACAGACGCAGACACACACACACACACACACAGATGCACACACACACACACACACACACACACACACACAGACGCACACACACACACACACAGGCGCAGACACACACACACACATATATAGACACACACACAGACGTAGACGCAGACACACACACACACACACACACAGGCGCAGACACACACGCACACACACACATATAGACACACACAGACGCAGACACACACACACACACACACAGGCGCAGACACACACACACACACACAGGCGCAGACACACACACACACACACACACACACATATATAGACACACACACAGACGGAGACGCAGACACACACACACACACACACAGACACACACACATAGATATGTTAGTTACCATTAAGTAGCCTGTGTCTATGTTAATGAGTAGTAAGGACTACTAGCCAGTCAGAAGCAGAGTATGAAGGCCCTGACAGTACCTAGGTAAGGACTACTAGCCAGTCAGAAGCAGAGTATGAAGGGCCCTGACAGTACCTAGGTAAGGACTACTAGCCAGTCAGAAGCAGAGTATGATGGGGCCCTGAGTACCTAGGTAAGGACTACTAGCCAGTCAGAAGCAGAGTATGAGGGGCCCTGACAGTACCTAGGTAAGGACTACTAGCCAGTCAGAAGCAGAGTATGAGGGCCCTGACAGTACCTAGGTAAGGACTACTAGCCAGTCAGAAGCAGAGTATGAGGGCCCTGACAGTACCTAGGTAAGGACTACTAGCCAGTCAGAAGCAGAGTATGAGGGCCCTGATGAGGTAAGGACTACTAGCCAGTGACAGTATAGGGCCCTAGGTACCTAGGTAAGGACTACTAGCCAGTCAGAAGCAGAGTATGAGGGCCCTGACAGTACCTAGGTAAGGACTACTAGCCAGTCAGAAGCAGAGAATGAGGGCCCTGACAGTACCTAGGTAAGGACTACTTTGCTACCTTCGAAGTGGAGGTCGGTACATTTGGCGTCTTGATGACATCGTCCGTTGTCCTGGAGACAGCGGCTGATTGGCAGCTGTTTGGCATCGCACGTGACTCCGTCTCCGACGTAGTCGTCCTTGCAGGTGCACTTCTTCTTCCCCTGTTCACACAAAGTAACTTCCTGTTCACACCAACACTTCCTGTGTTACCATAACAACAACAATGTTGATTTTCTGAGACATCAACCAATCACGTTGTGTTGTTTGCTTATGATCATCGTAACCCAGCAACAGGAAGCTTTAATCGGTCAACGGTGTGTATTGCCCCTGCCCCAGTGTGTATTACCCCGCCCCTGTTTGTATTGCCCCCCCCCCGTGTGCATTGGCCCCGTCCCCGGGCTCCTGTGTAACTGAACGTGCCGCAGCCTCACCGGAGCCGTCATGGTGCAGGTGGCGTGTTGGTGGCAGCCGCCGTTGTCCCCGGCGACGCAGGGGTCAATGGGCTGGCAGGAGAAGCCGTCTCCGGCGTGGCCCTTAGGACACGAGCAGGTCACGGTCTCTCCTCTCTGGGAACACTTCGCTCCCTTAGCACAGCCGCCGTTCCACGTCCCGCACACGTCCAGCACTGGAGGGACACGGACACATTACCCACAATGCTTTGGTGTAAACAGGAAGGAAACTGTCGCCACAGAGACAGGACGTTATGGAAAAGTCATGAAGTAAAGGTCTTAACCGTCATGTTGTCTTTGGGTCAAATTTGACCCGTTTTCAAAGTTTTTTACATCCAAAATAACGGAAGTTGAAATAAGGGTGAAAAATGTTGGAAAAAGTGACAAAAATCGATGAAAAAAAATCAAAAACACCAGAAGAAAGCGTCAAAAACGTTGGAAAAAGTGACAAAATGTAGGAGAAAAAAGTGTCTAAAAGGATGAAAATAGCGTCATAAACGTGGACAAAACGTCAAAAAAATGGACAAAGACATTGACATTTTTTTATTGAAAATAGTGACGAAAAATGTCAACAACAACAACACAAAAAACTCATAAAAAACTTCGTAAAGAGCAATAAAAACGTTGAAATACGGATTAAAGATGTTGTTGTGTTTCTTTAAGTCAAATTTGACCCGTTTCTATATCAGAAAATTTGGGTTTCTTTCAACCAAAATGTAAAAAAAACGGTTTTCACAAGTAAAATAAATGATCAGTTCACTGCTCTCATGGAATATGGGTGTTTAATTATAATCTAAATATAATATAAATTTTTTTTTAAGCTAAAAGGACTTTGAAAAAATTGACAAAAAAGCTTCAAAAACTTGAAGAAAACTGACAAAAACATCGGAAAAAGCTCAAAAACATCAAGTGACATAAACGTTCCGAACAAAAGTTTGACCCAGAAAAACGTCTCGGGTTACGTATGTAACCCTTGTTCCCCGAGATAGGGGAACGAGACACTGCGTCGGTTACGACACTATGGGAACGCCATAGTGTCGTAACCGACGCAGTTCAAGTCCCCTCGAAGGGGAACAAAGACAACGCGAGGGTTAAAGACGTTGTCGTATTTCTTTAAAAATGAGTGTCTGACTGTAATAATCCTCGCTGCGTGAGTCGAGATTTGAGTCGCGCATGCGACGAGTAGCATACAAGATGCTAACGAGAGACTTCTGTAACGTCAACACAGTAAAAATGGACCTACTTAACCAAGTTGGTTCACTGCTAGCTTAGCTACAAGTTAGCATCAAACACAACAAAGGCTGTCAGGTGAATGGCGTTTTGAGCTAACATTAGCATCAAACTATCATAGATAGTTACGTTTCTGAAATGACTGCTAGCTTAGCAACAAGTTAGCATTAAACACAACAAAGGCTGTCAGTTGAATGGTGTTTTGAGCTAACGTTAGCATCAAACTATCATAGATAGTTACGTTTCTGAAATGACTGCTAGCTTAGCAACAAGTTAGCATCAAACACAACAAAGGCTGTTAGGTGAATGGTGTTTTGAGCTAACGTTAGCAACCAATCAACCATAGATAGCTACAATGTTTTTGAAATGAATTGTATTTCATGGATTTCACAAATTTCAGTATGACAGTTATGTCGTAAACCATTTAAATCTGAGCATGCGCGACTCACATCGGGGAGGGACAGCGTGTGTCCTCGGGCGGTTTACCTGTACAGGTGTATCCGTCTCCTTCATAAAATGGCCGACAGACGCAGGTGTTGTTCTGCTGACAGCGGCTTTTGTACAGGATGGAGAACACACGGGGACTTCATCTGGAGACAGACAGGGACTTCATCTGGAGACACAGAGACACTCAGAGACTTCATCTAGAGACACAGAGACACTCAGAGACTTCATCTGGAGACACAGAGACACTCAGAGACTTCATCTGGAGACACAGAGACACTCAGAGACCTCATCTGGAGACACAGAGACACTCAGAGACATCATCTAGAGACACAGAGACACTCAGAGACTTCATCTGGAGACACAGAGACACTCAGAGACTTCATTTAGATACACAGAGACACTCAGAGACTTCATCTGGAGACACAGAGACACTCAGAGACTTCATCTGGAGACACAGAGACACCCAGAGACTTCATCTGGAGACACAGAGACACTCAGAGACTTCATTGAGAAACACAGAGACACTCAGAAACTTCATCTGGAGACACAGAGACACCCAGAGACTTCATCTGGAGACACAGAGACGTGTGGGTGTGCAAGGACGTTTTTATAAAAATAGGCTAACGATTGTGTCATAACCACGCGACTTGCTGTCGCACAGTAGAGGAATACCACACACACACACACGCACACAGATATACACACACACACACACACACACACACAGGTACACACAGGTACACACAGAGACACACACACACACACACACACACACACAAGAGTTGTTCTTAATTTTGAATTTCCTAGAAATTCAGAGTGGGGGTGCTGCCAGTGCCCTGAGCAGTTGAGGGGTTTGGTGCCTTGCTCAAGAGCACCTGGCAGTGCCCCGGAGGTGAACTGGCATCTCTGCAGCTACCAGTCCACGCTCCGTACTTTGGTCCGAAACGGGGACAAGCATCAGTTGGAAAGTAAGAGGCATTAAACTTAATAGCTCACAATTCAGTATTTAGGATTTCCTTACTGGGACAAGGATTCGTAAAGTTAGTTCGGGTTCTGTGATACCGAAAAAAATGTCTTAGCCTCTTCCTTTCGTAACTTTAGACTTCGGAGAGAAGGTTTCTGTAGAAACAATGACACTGACTCACCCTGCGGCGTCTGGCAGCGCTCGCCGGTCCAGCCCGTCTCACAGAAACACGATCCCGAACCCTTCTGTCACACGAGCCGTGGTCGGAACAGTTCAGCTTATGGAAACAAGTTACAGGCTGAGAACCATAAGGAAACAATCTGTCAGGCTGAGAACCATAAGGAAACAATCTGTCAGTTACAGGCTGAGAACCATAAGGAAACAATCTGTCAGTTACAGGCTGAGAACCAGAAGGAAACAATCTGTCAGTTACAGGCTGAGAACCAGAAGGAAACAATCTGTCAGTTACAGGATGAGAACCAGAAGGAAACAATCTGTCAGTTACAAGATGAGAACCAGAAGGAAACAATTACAGGATGAGAACCATAAGGAAACAATCTGTCAGTTACAGGATGAGAACCAGAAGGAAACAATCTGTCAGTTACAGGCTGAGAACCAGAAGGAAACAATCTGTCAGTTACTGGCTGAGAACCAGAAGGAAACAATCTGTCAGTTACAGGCTGAGAACCAGAAGGAAACAATCTGTCAGTTACAGGCTGAGAACCAGAAGGAAACAATCTGTCAGTTACAGGATGAGAACCAGAAAGAAACAATCTGTCAGTTACAGGATGAGAACCAGAAGGAAACAATCTGTCAGTTACAAGATGAGAACCAGAAGGAAACAATTACAGGATGAGAACCATAAAAAGAAACAATCTGTCAGTTACAGGATGAGAGAACCAGAAGGAAACAATCTGTCAGTTACAAGATGAGAACCAGAAGGAAACAATTACAGGATGAGAACCATAAGGAAACCATCTGTCAGTTACAGGATGAGAACCAGAAGGAAACAATCTGTCAGTTACAGGCTGAGAACCAGAAGGAAACAATCTGTCAGTTACAGGATGAGAACCACAAGGAAACAATCTGTCAGTTACAGGCTGAGAACCAGAAGGAAACAATCTGTCAGTTACAGGATGAGAACCAGAAGGAAACAATCTGTCAGTTACAGGCCAAGAAACATCTGAGAACCAGAAGGAAACAATCTGTCAGTTACAGGATGAGAACCAGAAGGAAACAATCTGTC